>JBBPMU010000556.1:0-18541 GCA_038090475.1 Wakefieldia striispora | reverse complement strand
TTAATCACTCTGTGCATAGCCTAGATAAGAGGTAGTAATGCTATTGGTGGGATGTGAGTCATACTGAGTCATAGATAAGCATAGCCTTAGGGTAAAGGGTGTTGTAGGCATGAGGCATGTCAAAGTGTTACAAAGCCCTATATTTTATCCTTGAAAGACGCTTTTATTCTAACACTTTTTAAACGTTTATTTAGGACACTTTGAAACGAGATTGGAGAATCATAGGTTGAATCTAACCCTAGAGTTGGGTTATCGTATGTCATAGATCTTTAAGTCCTTCCTTGAGGCAAGAACTTCCCTTTGTCGATAGGGGAATTGTTTTCTGAATCGTACAGAGGAAAGTGAAGTGAATAGATTGGTGAAGGTAGAGAGTAAAGAGAATATCCCAAGTACCTGGTGAATGGGGAGTATACCTAAAACCAAAGGCCTTGGGGACCTATGATCAAATGGATAAGACTGGGGTTACCAGTCGAATCATCTACTACTTAAATACCAAGGCCGTCCATGCACAGACCAAGCTGTGCGTATCCTAATCTAGTAATGTCCAAGTCATACCACCTGAAGGCAGCGTATCTTTAGTAATGTTCTATGAGTCAATGAGAAGAAAGAAGTCTGTACACAGCTCTCCATGGCATGTGTCTTCCAATATGATCACAATCGGGAAATCTCCTGAGAAAGTGTGGAAAGAAGAGTGAAACATTGTCCAAAGTATCCGCAGGGTAACGGTCAAAAGATAAGCCCCAAGTTAGTCCAAGATAAACACTGGTCCGATGTCCAGCTGGCCAAAGTCGGCCGAAACTCGTCACACATGTGGCAGATCACATGGACTGAAAGGAATTTATATCCTGCCATGGAAAGTCCCATCTTCCAGGAATCAGCAAGTGCCACAAGAGGTCATGTGCCTCAGATCATGTGATGAAGGAAATTATACTGAGGCAAGAGTGTACCAATAGGTCATGTGAAGTCACGTCGTTTGAAATACATGTTAGCAGGGGTCTTCGAGGACACCCTGTAGTGAATCGTTCTAAGCGTCTGTTGAAAGTAAAAGGGGAAAATAAGTAGAGCGTCATTGTTCAAAGGAAAAGTACGGTTTCATAACACACTTCACCCTTCTTATGGCGATCCTCGAAGAAAGCCGTCTACATGTATTTCGCCAATCATGTGACTTGATGTCACCTGATGTTTATCTTCTGGTACGCTCCTACTCCAGTATAATTTCTTTCGTCACGTGATCTGGAGCACATGACCACCTTGCAGCACTTGCCGATTAGGCTGTTGGTCAAGACTTCAGACATATTCCCAGCAGCCATCTCTTTGGGAATAACCCTTTTTGGACATATTGACATTCTTATCTCTTAGTCATTTCCTCTTACGAGATTACCTGATCGTGATCGTATCGGAAGGCACGTGCCATAGAGAGCAGTGCATTTACTCATATCCTTTTACTCATGATACGTTTCCATCGGACAGACTTTACCTTATGTGGATTACTGGGTCTTACATCTGAAGGGCACTTGCCATATTTAGTATTTTCCTTTTATGATTACTTGGTCCGTGCACTCTGCCAGACTTGTATTTAGGTAGAGACGCTTTGACTGGTAACCCCAGTCTTAGCTATTTGGAATTTCATCCCCAGGTGATTTTCTTCTAGATGAGACCCCCTTAGGATATTCTGAGGGGCATACTGGGAATCTCTTTCTCATTTACACTCCTAGCCAGAGGATAAACCGGCGCTTTCCTTTCTTATTATGATCAATACCCCATTGAAGGGAAGACTTTGCCTTTGAGGTTTGAGGTTCAACCTTCGACATTTCATCTCATTTCACAAAGTGAAACAGGGTAGAGGGTAATGAGTCAAGGTGAGTCATGTCAGGGGATAGGGTGGACATGAGGGAAACATGTGTAGAGGTGGGGTGACAGCTAGGTCTAGACTGGGTTAAGGGTTTGAGGGTCTAGGCTGTGTCTAGATCTAGAGGTCTGGTCGCAAGTATAAGGGAGATAGGGGCTAATTATGCGAACAGAGATGTTAGGCTTGTAGAGGGCTCAAATGATTAGGAAAAATAAGGAAAAATAGAGGGAACATATCATGATTGTAACATGGGTTGGGTCAAGCTGATCTCAAATGGTGACCAGAGGAGGGAGTTGAGGGTCTTCCGGTGGTAGGGGCATTTCCTTGATAGTATGGGGGAGGAGGGGTGCCAACAGGGGAGTGGGAAGAGGAGTCCAGGATGGATGGTTGGATGGGTAGTAGAGGTCTGGGAGCAGAGAGGGGGGATTGGGGGTGAACTCAGAGATGGACAGTTCTTCTGATAGGGTGGTTCTCAGGAAGGAGGTTGGTGGGAAGATAGTCCTGTTGTTCATCTGGAGTGAGTCCATGAAGGACATCTTGAAGGATGGGCTGGGTGAGGAGATGGGGAAGTTGGGATATAAATGTTCCCAAGCCCGCTGTGTGGAGACATTCCAGAATAGATCCAGAGGTGGCCTGGATGGCTGAAGAGAGGGCCCTGTTCCAAGATTCTGGGAGTTGGGATGGGGAGTGGTCGAGGATTGTTGGGATGAGGAGAGAATTGTGGTATGAGCAGAGGAGGTCCTGGATAAGCAGTAGGGGGAGGTGGCAGATCTCATTGAGTATCAATGGGGACTGGAGTAGAGTGGCATAGAGGGCGCAATGTGGTTGTGTAGGGAGACAAGAAGCATAGAATGGGATGTTGTCTAGAGTGGAAAGTATTTGGTCAATCGGAATGTCTGATTGTTTGGGTTCTGGAGTAGGAGGAGGAGTATGGATCATAGAATGTCAAAGAGAAATGGACTCAAGAATCACCCCAACTGTCTGTCTGAGCTGTCCACATGGAGGTGGAACTGGTGGAGTAGTGGAGGGTAGGGGTTGCAATGTTGTGGGGGGAGACGATGCTGATTGAGACAGAGTGGTTTCCAAGCTGGAGGACGAGGAAGAGGATGTTGTGGGAGTATTGAACTTTTCAGGCAAGGTCAAAGATGAAATAGAGAAAGTAAACTGAGATGGAGGATAAGATGAGAAAGATGATGAGGGTGAGGGTGATTTTGATCATAGGAGGGAGGATGGGGGGAAGACATTGGGTTGAGAGGCTTTATATAGATTTAGGAGTGTCTTGGCATGGACCAAATTGGAAGGAGGTTCCCAGGTGTTGTTGGAGGATGGGTATTCTTTCCATTTGATAAGGAATTGTGGTTTCTGTGTGAAACCCTGATGTCCCATGATGGCTTCTACTTCATATTCTTCTTTGGTACCAATGAGATCTGGTGGTGGCTTCGCAAAGTTAATGCCATGTTCATTGGTTTTGTGATATGTAGGAAGATAGAAGCAAGGCATGGAAAACATTGTGAATTTTCCATGTGGGGGGAAGTTTGAGGTGATAGGAGATAGAGGATAAAACTTGGGTGATTTTGAAGGGTCCTTCCCTTCTAGGGGTGAGCTTTTTGGAGGGGTATCTGAGTTTGAGGTTTCTATTGTTGAGCCAAACCTTTTGGCCAACTTTCCAGGGAGTAAATTTGGACATTATTTGAGCTTTCATGTCCTCTTGAGCTTTTTGGTGGGCAGCCAATGCTTCTTTGCGAGCATCTTCAAGTAGAGAGAGCCACATTTCAGCAGCCAGGATGAAGGTGGTTTTGGAGAGTGGGGGGTAGCTTTGTGGTTTGTATCTGTACATCAGCAAGAATGGGGTTTGAGCAGTGGCAGAGTGGACATTAGAATTGTGAGTGAATTCAGCCATGGGGAGTAGAGGGGCCCAAGTGGTGGCTTTTCCTTCACAGAAGATGCGGAGGTATGTTTCAAGCTCCTGATTTACCCATTCAGTTTCTCCATCTGTTTGGGGGTGGTAGGCAGTGGAGAGGGAAAGGTCGTAATTGAGGAGTCTAGCAAGTTCTTTGATGAAGGAAGAGGCGAATTGGGGTCCTCTGTTGAATATGAGTTTATTGTGAAGGCCAAAATGGGGGAAGACATGTGAAAAGAAAAGCTTGGCAACTCCTTCTACACTGATGGTTTTGGAACAAGGGATATAAATTACCCCCTTAGTAAGACCATGATCTACTATGACCATAATAGAATCATGGCTGTCAGAGATAGGGAGGTCAGTGATGAGGTTGACAGAGATTTGTTGAAAAGGACGGGTAGCCCTGGATGGGATAGGGCTCAAGGGAGGGGCAGTGGGATGTGTGATGACCTTATTCACCTGGCAAGTAGTACACCTGGCAATGAATTTGCACATGAATGTGGTGAGGCTGGGCCACCAATAGTCGCAGTGTAGGAGGTGTAAAAGGTGAAAATAGCCTGGGTGGCCTGCTGTGGGAGAGTCATGGATGGATGCCACAAGGTTCTGCTGGGCTGATTCTGGGACATAGAGGTGACCCTGAAAGAAGAGAGAGCCTTCATGGAATTCCCAATCTGCAGGGGAGGCCTGAGGGAAAAGTGAAGTCTGTTCTGGATGGCATGGAGGGTGTCAAGTATGAGGGGGTCAGTCAGGGTAGACAGAGTGATCTGGTCTGCAAGGGAGGTGTCAAGAGCATTGATAAAGTGTTTGGCCAAAATAAGGGTTACGTCTTGATTGTCATCAGAGGTGTCTATGATGTCTCTTCACGAGAGGGCATCAGCAGGGCCCATATAAGAGCCAGGGTGGGTGTTGTAGCATAGGTCAAAGTCCTCTAAAAAGAGCATCCAGCAGGCATGGTGACAGGAGAGCTTGTGAGGTTCATGGAAGTAGGAAAGGTTTTTATGATTGGTGATGACTGTGACTGGGTGAAGGGTGCCACTAAGGTATTGGCACCATTCTTCTAAAGCCTTGATGACAGCAAGGAGTTCTTGGTCATAGATGTTGTAGTTGCATTCTGCCAGAGAGAAGGTGTTGGAATAATATGAACAGGGATGTAAGTTGCTGTTGGAGTCTGTCTGCATGAGGACTGTGCTGGCTCCAGTCAGTGAAGTGTCTGTCATGATGGTGAAGGGAAATTGGGGATTGGGCATGTGGAGGACAGGGAGTTTGAAAAAGGCCTGTTTGAGGGTTCCAAAAGCCTTATTTTGCACTTTGGTCCATTCCCAGACAGCAGTCTTGTGAGTAAGGGCAATAAGTGTTGCGCAGCTACACTCAAACAAGGAAAAGAAGTAGAGAGGAAGGAAGGAGCGCCAGGTTCTAGGGGCTCACCGGCAATGAACAAGGCGAGAAGTCAAAGAGGAAAGTCGTGAAGAGGAATGTTGGGGATGATGAGGAGTCCAAGTAGAGCAGAGGAGCTATCCTTAATTCACACCCTTGGAAGTATGAACAAGTAGATAAGACTGGGGTTACCAGTCGCAGAGGGAACTACTTAAATACATTTGAGTATCATGTATGGACCAAGCAGTGCATAACCTATCGTCCAATGATAAAAGAGAAGGGAAGTCGTACAACCCGAAGGTCACATATCCTGAGTCATTGTCTATGTGTCAATGGGAGAGCAGAGATAAGGAGAATGCCAGGCCAATGGCAAAAGAAGAGCAGAAGATAACTTATTGGCCAATCAGCAAGTGCCGCAAGTGGTCACGTGTGTCAGATCATGTGACTGAAGGAAGTTTATACTGACATAGGAGTGTACCAAAAGTGGAATGTCACATGATTGTGTGAATGAGTCATGTGACATGAAATACATGTTGGTGCTTGCCTTTGAGGGCTAAGCCATCAGGAAAATGGTGAAGAGAGGATAATTGATTATAATCATGAAAGGGGGGTTGATAATCAATGACAAGGAATTATAATGGATTATCTTTCCTACCATGCTATATCTTTTCTTCACCATTTTCCTGATGGCATAGCGAAGTGGTTTGTTGAGTAAAAAGTTCGACAAGGAATGATGCAATCATAACAATAAGCAGAGCAGCGGTGGCAGAAAACCCAGTGATGAATTTCCTGTAAAAATTACAAAATCCCAGGAATGAGCAGACACCTTTGACAGAAGTAGGGGGTTTCCAGTCTTTGATGGTGGAGAGTTTCATGGGGTCCATCTGGATAGAACCTTTGGAGATAACCATTCTGAGAAAATCAACCTTTTGCTAGGAAAAAGAGCATTTCGCAAGTTTGAGATGTAGCTTGAGCTCAGCCATTTGTTCCAGGACTCAGAGAGTTTGTTTGTCATGTAATGCTTGATCATGTTATGCAGGTGTGGAACAAAGACTTCACTCGAAGACCTTTCATACTCGTAGTGTCGTCAACGACTAGGAGCAGAGTATTGCCTGTCGCTCATAAGAGAGAAGGCATCAACAAAGAGAGACAGAAACTGGAAGGGCTTAGCACAGGAGCAAGTCGAGTGACCTTCGTCAGGAGTGAAGACTTTGCAGGCAGAAATGCATAGAATTAGCTGGGGAGCTAACTACCACAAGTCGACCCTTTATATACTACAGGGGTTACCATAAAGGGATGATGTGTAAAAGGAAATCAACAAGACGCATCGTGTCGTGTGTATTGTAAAAGGAAATCAATGAAGGATGCATAAAAGGAAACATACACATAAATGGAAATGTGGAGTCCCGTGTCCAAGAAAGGAATCAGAGTCCCATGTCCAAAAGGAGAAGTGGGGAGCCGCTAAGTATAAATGGAAAGAGATAAAATAAGACTGTTATGATTCCATCATTCTCCATTGAACTTTTTACTCTAAACGAACCTTTTCGCTAGACTCAGTCCTCGAAGACGAGTCCCAACATGTATTTCATGTCACGTGACTCACTCACACGATCACGTGACGTCCCCCTTTTTGGTACGCTCCTATGTCAGTATAAACTTCCTTCAGTCACATGATCTGACACACGTGACCACCTATGGCACTTGCCGATTGGCCGATAACTTATCTTCTGCTCTTCTTTTGCTATTGGCCCTTCCTTATCCCTTATCACTTTTCTGTTGACTCATAGACGCTTACTCGAAGATACACGATCCTCACATCATATGATTTCCTTTCTAGTATTTCCTTCGCTCATACCCTATTGCCATTTCTTAATTTAGTCATACATAGCATGGTCTGTGCACACTCACCAGACACTATTTAAGTAGTGTACTCTGCGACTGGTAACCCCAGTCTTATCTACTTGATCATACTTCCAAGGGTGTGATTTAAGGATATACTCCTCGCCTCACTTGGACTACCATACCTCCTTCAACATTCCACCCCTACATGACTTTCAAGCTTCCCTTGTCGCCGTGTTCATTGCCGGAAAGCCCCTAGAACCCAGCGCGCTCATCCTTATTGTTATAGAACCATATTCTATTCTTGAAAGATGCTATACTTTTTCTGACACTTTTCAAAACTTTTACTTAGGACCTCACCTTTCTTGTGGCAATCCTCGAAGAAAGCCATTTACATGTACTTTGCTGATCACGTGACTCGATGTCACATGATGTTCTACTTTTGGTATGCTCTCACAACAGTATAATTTCATTCGTCACATGATCTGTTGCACATGACCACTATGTGGCACTTGCTGATTTGACCGTCGGTCGAGACCTTCAGACTTATTCCTGGTGGCCTTCTCTTTGGGAATAACCCTTTTTGGACTTATTGCATTCTCACGAGATTCGGAGATCTTCTATCTCCATGGACATCTGTTCACTTCTTCCTTTTCATTTCCATTACTCTTCTCTTCTCTTTGATCCCTGTCCAGCGAATGGCAGATGACCCTCAGATAGGATACCAGTCCGTTGATACGGCCGATGTGGTACGATTTCATTTTCTTGATTTCTCATTGGACATTACCGAGACTGGACAATTACAAACTCAGTATCGCCAGACACTATATAGTTAATGATGTACAGACTGGAATCCCCAGTCTTAGCTATTTGGAATTATATTGCCCAGGTATTTTTCTTCTAGGCTGGACCCCCTTAGGATATTCTGAGGGGTAACTGGGTAAACTCTCTCATTCATATACACTCCTAGCCAGAGGATAAATGGCGCTCCCTATTTTATTCGCCACTGCAAGTATAGGACTTTGTGTCCTTGAGCTCATGACTGTGTGTCCGAGCAGATCCCTTTGACTTTGCGTTGAGGGAATACCGATTCTGCCGAAGAGAGTGAAGACTTCGCCTTTGAGGTTTTGGGTTCAACCTTCAATGTTTCCGTCTTGTTTCACTTATATCCTCTTTTGTTTGTTTGAGTGACGCTTCACTTCACTTAGATAAGACTACCCGACGAGCGGCAGGCCCTCGTTTCTTAGGACTCTCCCGAATGCGCACTAGCGCACGCCACTACCCCGCTCCACCTGCCCCTCGTACAAAAGTATGGTTTGCCTTTAACAAGCAATTTTCCACATGCCCCTACCTCAGGGGAAAATCTTCTCTAAAGAAAGTCATCCGAGGGACACCCCTCACAATCAAAGCCCAGAGGTCCGCCTAGTCAGGCCAGTAAGCTATTGTGTCGGAACCTCCCGACTCTCCTTCTCCTTCCCCCTCACCGAAATCCTCATCCCCCTCCATCCAGGAGGAACCCTACCACTCCCCCGTAGACTACCACCCACCACCGTCAATGTCAGGCCCACAAGGATCTGCAAGCACCTTGCAACCCAGACTGCCATCCCCCACCCCCGAGTCAAATGAATCTATCTACACTCACGAATTCATTCGCCAGCTAGAAGAAAAGGGAGAGAAAGACTCCTACAAGCGACTCACTGAACTGGGAAAATGGGACAGCAACAAGAAAAAGTTCAGAATGTGGTGGACCAAGCTCCGCACTTGGGTCGAAGCATCTGACTTCAAGGATGACCGCATGCTGACCACAGCAGTCTTACTAAGGTTTGAAGGGGCAACGGAACCGTTTGCCCAACAGCAGATGGAGAGGTACCTGGGAAAGGACCCCCTTTTTTACCCCTCCTGGGAAGAACTCCAGGAGACAATAAAAGGTTTCTTCCAGATCTTGCTGCTCACCCACCAGGCATATAAGGAATTGAGAGAGCTCAAACAGGGCTCCTCAAAAATAGTGGACTTCTTACAGAAGTTCAATGTGCTGGCAGTAGAAGCAGAAGTCTCAGACGGTGAGGCCGTCCATTTGCTGAAGGCGGCAGTTAACTACCACATATACCAGGTGTTACAAACGCTATTTTCCTTCCACCGGATTTACATTCTTTTTCGGACTCTAAGTCCAACTATGTTGTCCCGTTCTCTAGCGCACTCTTCAACCCAGAACAAGCACTGTTCTAGGACAAAGGTACGCCTCATGCAAAGGCTGTCCAAAGGACTAATTCCTATTGGCTGCCACATTTATGCTTCTTATTTTCATTTCTGGCATGATCTCAAGATCTGCCACACCTCATGTCCTCTTTTAATTACCACTTTATGCTTCCTTTCCATTCTGCCACACGCCTCATGCTTGACACATGTAGATAACGGCTGTGGTACTTCTTTACATTCTATGACGTTCTAGCCAATGGCAGAACACTCTCTTATCTCTACACAAACACGTACATACAGTTGACCTGTAGTATATAAACATGAATACATCACCCAGAGAACCTCAGTAAAGTTCTCTTGGGTCTTTGTCTTAAAAGCCTGAGTGAACATTCCCACAAACCTCACTTCATACACTTTAACAAGCTCAGCTTTGAGGCTTGTTTCACCAGGAAGTCTCGCTCCACTCGGACCTGGAGCCCGACAAGAAAACGGGACATTGGTACCCACCTTTGTCCAAGGAGTACATGAAGGTAGGACAAACCTTCGAGAGACTCACAGAGGAGAGGGGACAACCCTCGCAAGGACCTCAGCAAGCAAAAGCTCCCCCAGCACAAAGACCCTGGTATTACTGGGCACCACCTGGCCCCCCTTTCACCAACCCCCTGCACCCCATGTACTCTCAATATGGCACCCAGCCTGGCAGAGGTGCCCCTATGGTTGTTGATGCGACAACAACATCCACCCCAGCGAGGCCAGCCACCAGCCAACCTCGCCCCCTCCCACAACCTCCTCACACCCACCCACAGGGGCAATTCACCTGCTACAACTGTGGAAAACCTGGTCACATGGCCAGAAACTGTTGCGCCCCTAAACAGGTGTGATACCAAGGAGGCGCTCCGCACCAACAATACTGGGGTGGTTATCCGCCTCACCAAGCCCCCTGGTTGCAGGGTTATGCAACCAACTTCCCCCTGTTGCCACAAATGCAACCCCCTCCAGCAGGATATGCCACTCATAACGCTTTGTACATCACAGACGAAGCTGAAGCTTACTGGAGGGACCGCATCAAAGCGGAAATGGACGCAAGGACCACCAAGGCGGTAAAAGGTCAAGGGTCCGGGTAAGTGAGGGTAGCCTGGCCCCCACTTGTAATATATCTTTTTCTGAACAATTCTTTTTCTCGTTACTCGATGTAGAAGGGACTGACAATTTTTCTTACGATAGTCCTCACCCTATGAATGATATTCCTTTTCACGGTACAGTAGACCATGTACCCGCTTCCTCCTCCACTTCTGGGATGGTGACCCATTCGGGCGCAGCAGCAGAAGAAAAACATACTGCACTTAATTTTGTCTTTTTGGATAAGAACAAAATTTTCACTTCCACCATTACCTTACTTTCGCCTTCACCTTCCAACCCTCAGACTTTCATCCGATCCACCCTTAATCACTCCAGACACTTATCTCCTGTTACTAATATTTGTTTCAGGAAACTACAAGGATGGTATACGGTATCCTGCAGGTCATTGATTGACTCAGGTGCCATGAACACCTTCATTGATAAGAAGTTTTGCAAGACTAACGGTATTATAGGAACAAGATTACCCACACCCATTGGGGTCTCAAACACGGATGGATCGAACTCCTCCATAGGAGTGATCACTCATAAAGTAAATGTGTTCCTAGAAGTCAACAGACACTCCGAATTCATGGATGCATACATCACTAACCTGGGGACCCACCCAATGTTCATAGGATACAATTGGCTCAATCGCCACAACCCTGAAATCAACTGGATTACCAGCAAAATCAAGTTCAGCCGATGCACAACTTACTGTCAACAGATGTCAAGGATGCGACTCCCACCCACCTTCTTTAACAGGGCGATGACAAAGGAAGAAGAAAAAGAACACATAAAGAGTATGGTACCAAAGACTTACCATGAATTTTTAGACATTTTCTCCAATAAAGAATCGGAAAGGATGCCCACGTGCAAACCGTGGGATCATGCAATTGAATTGAAAGAAGACTTCGTCCCGAAAAAGGGACAAGTTATCCCTCTGTCACAAACAGAGATGGAAGAAGTAGCTAACTTCTTACAGAAAGAATTGAAGAAGGGGTACATACGACCATTGAAATCCCTTCAAACAGCTCCCATGTTCTTTATACCCAAAAAGGATGGTAAGAAACGATTAGTCATGGACTATCGTTATCTTAACGAAGGAATGATAAAAAACATGTACCCGCTACCACTAATCCCCTCACTCATCGACAGACTTCAAGGAGCAGATCTATTTACCACCATGGATCTACGGTGGGGATACAACAACGTCTGCATCAAAGAAGGAGATGAATGGAAGGCTGCCTTCGTTACGCCTATGGGGGCTTACGAACCTCTGGTAATGTACTTTGGAAAGATGAACTCACCATCCACCTTTCAGAACATGATGAACGACATATTCAATGACATGTATGCCATGGTAATTATTTTCATTGATGATTGTATGGTCTTCACCAGCAGAAAAACCCAATATGAACATGAGCAAATAGTGAAAGAGGTACTCAAACGGCTTCAAGAAAATGATCTATATGTTAAGCCCGAAAAATGCCATTTTTCACAGAAAAAAGTAGATTTCCTTGGGATGGTCATATCTCAAGAAGGGGTAGAAATGCAACAATTGAAAGTTGCTGTCATTCTGGATTGGCCAACGCCCACTCGACTCAAGCAACTGCAAGGCTTCTTAGGCCTGTGCAATTATTATAGGAGATTCATACTGAACTTCGCCCACATGGCAAGGCCCCTAAACAACCTTACGAAGAAGGATACCCCCTTCAAATGGGGAAGCGAACAAGAAATGGCATTCAACAAACTAAAAGAAGCGTTCACAAAAGACTTGCTGTTGGCCTACCTGGACCAGCGAAAGCCAATGCAAGTAGAAACCGACGCATCCAACATAGCAACAGGTGCTGTCCTCTCAATAAAGGACAGCAATGGTATATGGAAACCATGTACCTTTATTTCTCATTCTTTTGACTCAGCCAAACACAACTATCTGATTTATGACAAAGAACTCTTAGCAGTAATACGTGCTTTACAGGACTGGCGACACTACATATCTAGTCGGCTGAGAAACGTTCGAAATATGGATGGACCACAAGAATCTAGAATACTGGAAGAAACTGCAAACCCTATCACTGTGACAAGCAAGATGGCATGCTCTACTTCAAGAGTTCAACTACATCATGTGCTACAAACCAGGCATGCAGAATGGACGAGCAGACATGCTCTCCCGAAGACCTGACCATGGTGACACAGTAGAAAACCATAACTCGAACGTGGTGGTAATTCCAGAAAAGGATGTCAAGGTGGTAAACTCCCACAAGATGACCCTAGTCTCCCCATTTTTTGAAAAAATACAAAAAGCGACAAAAACACTAACAGAATCCAAGATTCCACAGGGATTTGTCTTCTGTGACAAAGAAAAGGTTTACAAAAATGATAAATTCAAAACATTCATTCCCCCTGCTCTCCGAACAGAACTACTCATGCTCTTTCATGACTCCCCTGTAGCAGGACATGCAGGAAGGGCCCGTACGGGCCATCTGATTTCTCGCTTCTACACCTGGACTGGCATGACCAAAGATGTTGCTGATTACATAGACCATTGTCAAGCATGCACCCTCACAAAGGGAAAGTCAACTGCACCAGCCAGAAAATTATTACCCCTCGAGTCGGCATCCCGGCCATGGGAAGATCTCTCAATAGATTTTGTTACGGGTCTACCCCTATTGAAGGGGTATGATTTCATTTGTGTTATCATCGATCAATTCTTGAAGGAAGTTATTTTTACCCCTTGTTTAAAAAAGATTTCTTCTTTGGATTTAGCAAAGCTTTTCAGAGACAAAGTATGGTGCAACCATGGATTACCCTCTTCCATCGTCTCCGACCGAGGACCCCAATTCATCTCAGAGTTCATGAAACATCTGTGCAAAATCCTAGACGTTACACAATGAATCTCCACCACATACCACCCCCAAACCGATGGTCAAACCAAATGCATCAACAGAGAAATGGAACAATACCTTCACACCTACATTGTGAAGAAGCAGGAAGACTGGTGCAAGTGGCTAAAACTCGCACAGTTCCAGCACAATAATTCTCTCAGGTCGGCTACCAACACCACCCCATTCACCATCACTAAAACCTATCAACCACAGTTAGGATTTGAAAATGCGAAAGGCGTATCTTTCACAGATGATTGCACTTGCTCCCACAACAACATCAAACAGGCACTCGAGGAAACAAGACAACGGATGATCAAAGATGCAGACCGCAAACGTTCGGAAGCACCGACATATGACGTCAGTCAGAAAGTATGGCTTTCCACGGAGCATCTCAAGCTCCCCTACATGGCCAAAAAGCTCACGCAAAAATGGATTGGCCCATATGAAATCCTTAAAGTCCTTCCCAACGCAGTCATGTTGCGTCTCCCTAAAACATTTACTATTCATCCCACCATTAATGTTTCCCGAGTTAAGCCTTACAGAGAGACTCTGATGGGGCAACCTGTCTGAAAACCAGATGCTATCGTAGTCAACGACAAGGAATACACAGAACATGAGGTGGACTACATTGTCACTTCCCGCATGAAAAATCAGAAACTAGAATACCTCATCCACTGGAAAGGATGGGAGGAATCAGATCGCACCTGGGAACCAGCAGAGCACCTCAAAAATGCTCTGGAAGTAGTCAAAACCTTCCACCAGGCCCACTCATCTGCCCCTCACAAACTTAGGGGACTTTCCATGATGGAATTCAATGCCCTTTTCTCCAACTATTCAATCGATTTCCACTCACACTCTGCCCTCACACACCTCGACTATGAAGCATAAAAAAGTTCTCTCCTCGCCGGGATGGCTCAGACCTTAGAAGGGGTAATGTTATGATTCCATCATTCTCCATCAAACTTTTTACTCTAAATGAACCTTTTCGCTAGACTCAGTCCTCGAAGATGAGTCCCAACATGTATTTTGTGTCACATGACTCACTCACATGATCACGTGACATCCCCCTTTTTGGTATGCTCCTATGTCAGTATAAACTTCCTTCAGTCACATGATCTGACACATGTGACCACCTACGTGTTATGATTCCATCATTCCACATCGAACTTTTACCGTTAAACAAACCCTTTCACTAGACTCAGTCCTAGAAGACGAGTCCCAACATGTAATTCTTGTCACGTGACATTTCCCTTCTGGTACGCTCCTATGTCAGTATAAACTTCCTTCTGTCACGTGATCTGACACACGTGACCACCAACAGCACTTGCCGATTGGCCGATTACTTATCTTCTGATCTTCTTTTGCCATTGGCCCAGCAACCTCCTTGAATTCCTTTTCCCATTGACTCATAGACGATGACTCAAGATATGTGCTCTTCGCATGACATGATTCTTTCCTCCTTTTCCATTGGATGATAGCATACGCACCGCTTGGTCCGTGCACGATACTCAAATGTATTTAAGTAGCCCCCTTGCGACTGGTAACCCCAGTCTTATCTACTTGATTCTGCTTCCAAGGGCAGGGTTTAAGGATATACTCTATTGCCTCACTTGGACTCTCACCCATCACCACCATTTCCTTCAACCCATATCTCGAACTTCTCGTTGCCCGATTCGTTGCCGGTGCCCCCTTAGAACCGGCCTCCTTAAGTTTTCTCTCCTCTTCCTCTTGTTTGAGTGACACTGTGCATCACTATGGCACTTGCTGATTGGCCGATAACTTATCTTCTGCTCTTCTTTTGCTATTGGCCCTTCCTTATCCCTTATCACTTTTCTGTTGACTCATAGACACTTACTCGAAGATATGCGATCCTCGCATCGTACAATTTCCTTTCTAGTATTTCCTTCGCTCATACCCTATCACCATTTCTTAATTTAGTCATACATAGCATGGTCTGTGCACACTCACCAGACACTATTTAAGTAGTGTAATCTGTGACTGGTAACCCCAGTCTTATCTACTTGATCATACTTCCAAGGGTGTGATTTAAGGATATACTCCTCACCTCACTTGGACTACCATACCTCCTTCAACATTCCACCCCTACATGACTTTCAAGCTTCCCTCGTTGCCATGTTCATTGCCGGAAAGCCCCTAGAACCTGGCGCGCTCATCCTTATATCCTCTTTTGTTTGTTTGAGTGATGCTTTGCTTCAAGGACTTCCCAGTAGAAGTGAGTCAGAAGTCCGAGGGCATCTGTAAACGTGGGAAACAGCGGTGTTCCCGTGCGAAGTCTGAAGATAAGCTTAGAAGTCATGGAATAGCAGGTCATATTGACCAGTATCGATGATCTCCCAAGTGAGGTCTCTATATGCCATGGAAGAAAGGTCAAACCAATAGCGATCATAGGAGTGAGTAGGAAAGAAAAACATATCCATGTCCGTGTCTTCTTCACCAAGGAGTTGTCTCCTGTTATGATTGCATCATTCTTTATCGAAATTTTTACGTTGAATGAACCCTTTCGCTAGACTCAGTCCTCGAAGACGAGTCCCAACATGTATTTCCAGTCATGTGACTCATTCACACGATCACAAGACGTTTCTCTTTTGGTATGCTCCTATGTCAGTATAAACTTCTTTCAGTCACGTGATCTGACACACGTGACCACTCTGGCACTTGCCAATTGGCCGATATGTTATCTTCTGCTCTTCTTTTGCCATTGGCCTGGCATCTTTCTTATCTCCCTTTCCCATTGACTCATAGACGATGACTCAAGATACATGATCCTCAAATCGCACGATTTCCTTTCTTGTATTTCTATCACTCGTACCTTATCATACTTACCATACATAATTAGTGTAGCATAGCATGGTCTGTGTGCAACAGCCAGACACTATTTAAGTAGGTAGACTTGCGACTGGTAACCCCAGTCTTATCTACTTGATTCTACTTCCAAGGGTAGGATTTAAGGATATACTCTCTACCTCACTTGGAACACTACCATCTTCAACATTCCTCCCCTTCACGACTTCCACCTTGCACTCCTTGCCACCTTCATTGCCAGAAAGCCCCTAGAAGCTGGCGTGCTCTCTCTTCTCTCTTCTTTAGGTTTGCTGAGTGCTACTGCATATCATCTCCAGATGATTTCGACGTCGCATTCCCAGGTGTCTTCGAAATCCATAACATTAGTCCTGCTGTCGGAAGAATGATTCACCGAATCATTATTATCAGATGCACTTGTCGTTGAAGTCTGGGAGAGCATCATCATCAATAAGTCATCAGGTCTGGTGGGGGAATCGTCATTGGTCGACTGGGCAATTCCGGGAGAAATGTCCAGGGGAAGTTCTGAGGCAGTGGGTGCATCGATAGTGGGGGCATCCAGGTTGGAGGTGTCCAGTAGACCCACAATGATAGCAAGCACGGAGGCGAGGAACTCGTCGGGGGACAGGAGGGGGGATGGGGATTGGGGAGGAGTTGGAGGGGGTGTTCGGCTCCATAAGCTCAGCGAGGGTGGAGAGAAATTCTCTAACCTCATGAAGGTCGAGTTCGATAGTCGGAGCAGATGGCTGAACACGTGATCCGGATCCAACAGATCCCAGATGGGACACATCTGGTCCAGGCATGGGTCATTGGGGAAGAGGTTGATGGTCAGGAGAATATGGGGGAGGGGTGGCATCAAGAGAGGATAGGGGAGTATGGTCCAACTCATCAGGTCGGATTGGATAGGTAGGGACAGGGGCAGGTAAAGGAGCTCGGGCAGAGGGGTAGAGGCGAGTGGTTCGTCCCAGAGGGTGGTACGTAGGGAGCTCTGCAGGAGAGAGATAGTCCCATCGTTGGAGAGGAGAGAGGCTGATGAGGGTGGTTTGGAGGAGAGGTTGGACATTGTTGGAGGGAAGGGTAGGGACGAAGGTTCTGAACCCAACATGGTCAAGGGCATTGAGTATAATCCCTCTGGTGCCCTGAATGGAATAGGAGAGGGCTGCCGCCCAAGATTCTCCAAGTTGAATAGGAGATCATTGTTGAATCTCTGACGAGAGGATGGAGTTCCAGAATGCCTGGAGGAGGAGTGGGATGACAGACAAGATTGGAGAGGATAGGGGAAGGTTCGCGAGTGGGAGCGCGAGGGGTGGTGAGGAGATGATCACGGCATAGAGGACATTCTGATGGAAACGTGGAAGTCTATCGAGAAAAATAGGGATGGGATCCAAGGTGGATAGGAGGGCGTCGAGGGGAATTTCCAAGTACACCATAGGGGATGTGGGCAGAGTAACTGGCATAGGAGGAGGGGAAAGGGAAAGGTGAGAAGAAGAAGAACGGGAATGGAATGACTCAAGAATTGTTCCAACCATCCACCTCAGCCGTCCAGCCAGAGTAGGTCGTGCCGGTGGAGTAGCGAAGAATGGGGGTGGTGACGTCGTGGGGGGAAATGATTCTGACAGAGATCCCATGGGGAGTGACATGGAGGACAAAGAAGAGGGCATCACAGGAGTACTGGAGTTTCAGGGTGATGGTGAAGATGGAATAGAAGAAGAAGAGGGTGAGGGCAGAGAAAACTATGAAAACAACGAGGGAGAAGGTGATTTCGATCATGTAGATGGGAGTCTGAACAAGGGAAAAGCCTTGGGACGAGAGGCTTTATATAAGTTGAGGATGGTCTTGGCGTTTACCAAATTGGACAGTGGTTCCCACGTATTGTCAGAGGATGGATAGCCTTTCCATTTGATAAGGAACTGCAGATTCCGTGTGGAACCCCAATGTCCCACAATAGCTTCGACTTTGTATTCTTCTTCTGATCTGAGAAGATCCGGTGGTGGGCAAGAGAAGGAAGGGCCATGTTCATCAGTTTTCTGATAGGGGGAGAGAATAGAAGCGTGGAAGATGTCGTGAATCTTCCAAGTGGGCAGGAGTTTGAGTTGATAGGAGATGGGGGAGATCACCTGAGTGATCTCAAAAGGACCTTTGTGTCGAGGGGATAGTTTACAAGAGTGGTATCCAAGTTTTAGGTTCTTGTTGTCGAGCCAGACCTTCTGGCCAACTTTCCAAGGGGTAAACTTGGTGGTGATGTGGGATTTCATATCATCCTGCGCCTTGTGGTGGGCAGCAAGGGCTTCCATTCTAGCCTTGTCGAGTTTGGTAAGGCATTGCTCGGCAGCCAGGACAAATGTGGTGCATGAGAGAGAGGGATAGGAATGGGGTTCATACCTGTACATGAGGGAAAATGGGGATTGGTTGGTGACCAAGTGGGCATTGGAGTTGTGGGAGAATTCAGCCATAGCATCAGGGAAATTTTGAAGAGATTATAATCCTATATAATCCTCAAAGGGGGGTATATAATGGATTATAATTCCATATAATCCATTATCTACCATTATCATTGCT
>JBBPMU010000555.1:0-18547 GCA_038090475.1 Wakefieldia striispora | reverse complement strand
CCACATGACCAGAGTTATTCACGCCCGTCTTAGATTGCAAGATATTACGACAAATATACTGCTGAAATCCGGGCGAGCTTTGAACGCGGAACTGCTTTGTAGCCTTTGTGTACCTGTATACCTCGGTATCATACCGGACTCTTACTCGAATTATACGACATAATTTAGAAATACACCATCCCCAAACCAAGTACTTCTTCCGACTGTGGGTGAACCAACAAATTGCGGGGAACTGCGAAATCAGAGTCAACATGTGAAGTGATTTGACCGTGAAAGCGGAAAAAAAAAAGAATCAGAATTGCAGAAGTGTAAGTCAGCAGTTGAACGTGACGTTCATAAGACTGTTGAGCTTGAATGTGATATTTTGTTCATCAAACGTTTACGACGGTATTGGTGGTGGCCACGGAGGGTGAATGTGGACTCACCGCTGGAACTGAGCCGATTGTTGGGTGTGATGAGTGGACAAAAGTTTGGCACTGCCCTTTTTACCAACCGCGGAAACTGCCGCAGCATGGCACTGCCACTGATACCCTTCGACCGTGACTTTGCGCGAGGATTCGGATTGACGCCGTGCACGCCGATAATAGCACGCACCGAGATCTCCATTCAGCTTTACTCTCGGAGCCTTGGCCTAGTCCCGAAGTTGACGTGCACAAAAGTACTTCAGTCAGGCGACTTTGGGAAGGATCACCCCGGCGGCTATCGTCTGCACACTTAAGCCTCACCTGGAGCCCTCCCCCAACATCCTTTACCTCGCGCTCGTGACTACTTACGACACATCATTTTGTATTTTCCTCGTGGACTTGTGTTGCGTTCCCTTGCAGGCGGTCCGATCACGATGAGTTCTTTTGACTTTACAGACCTGTCACAAGAGACCACTTCGAAACCCAGTTGTCCTGGTGACTTCCTTCCCTAACTTCAAGGTAAATACCCACAAGATTGCAATAAGTGCGCGAGCGTCAAAACATATGCGGATCACGAGCTTGCTGGGACCATCTGGCCGGGACTTTTCTTTGGCGTTGGACAGACACTCCCGTTCTGCTGCCCTTTGGACCCGCTCCTTGTTTTCATTTAATTACGCGCTGTCATATACGATCGAATCTCTTTTCCTTTCAGGTAATTCTGGTACGTGTTTGCCCACCACTTTGCGTGCGCTTCCTCGCTGCTTGAGCGAATTGGTTGGTAGTAGTCATGCCTATGTGTGAAACATTTGTTGGCAAGTTCTCATCGTCGTCTGGTTCAAGGTAGGGCTCGAAGCGAGAGTATGTACTCTTCATAGCTGTTAGACGTGGATCAAGTAAGTGGGACCGCGGCAATTCACAGGACATTACGTCCGTTTTACCACGAAGATTCCTTCCGAAAGGCATCAACTTTTGTGCCTCCTTGGCCCAAAGTGCGGGAGTGGGCATGGTTGTCTCGACTCGTTTGCCGATGAGAAGAACGTCAGTTAGCGAGTGTCCTCCTTATAAGAATGATCCGAAAGGGCTACGTGGTAATAGGTATGTTGCCATTCAAACACTCTAAACGCCCATCTAGGACCTGATCCTCGGAGCTTTTCAGGCGAACAAGGTAGAACCGTCGGGGATGTCATGAGCGTGTAAAGCCTCACAAGAATATCATCCCATGGAGCGCGTATATAGTGCTGCAGGGGCAGGTCGTCCGAAAGGCCACCGTCCTCAACATGGCTACGACGCAGAACACCACAACCCAAGTTGACGGTCCAAACCTCTTGGAAAAAACAGCCTGGACCCAGACTAACACAATCCCCGGGCAACGTTCTTGGCGGAGACCCTTCGGCATCACGGAATCAGTTTTCTACTGGGATGGCGCATGGGGTGGTGCGGCTGATACTCTAATGCACATCCACCTCCGCGTCACGCAACTGGGAGACGTGGGCATTTACGCCCCCGAGAACGTGCGCCGTGCATGGTTATCCGTGAAACGGCGCTTTCCGCTCATTGCGGCTGAGGTGCTTGAAGAAGACAGCGGTCTCCACTTTGTTGTTCGGGAACGCGATGTTACTTCTCTCCGCGAGGAAGAGGTGACCTTTGGTGCCATATCGTCATTCGATGATGTTGAACGATTCGTCAATGAAAAAAAGGATGGCCCACGGCCAACATCTCGCAGGCTACTGGCACGAGTGTATCTGCTCAACCGAATCGACCGGCCAGGGGATTTTCACGTCATTCTCCCGATTGCTCACTGCATCACGGATGGACGTTCGACGAGCACTCTTCTGCGATCATTTTTCCAGACGCTATCGACTTCATTTGATCCTGATCCAACCCCCATTGAGGAGAGGCTTCGAATGTGCCACCCGATGGAGAGTCGGGTATTCCATGAGGGCGTACCACTCGTCAAACGCAGATGGAAGAAGGCAATAGGATATGCTCTCCATGTTGTGCGACGTGCCCGACTCACGGTAAGCGATGTCTCTCCTCATTCAAAACACCACTGAGATACGGATGATAGGGTGGACACTCTTTACCTGGGAACTTCACACAAGCAACCGCAACGACACTTGCGAAATCCCGCACTCAGAAAATATCCTTCCCGCCCGATATTTCCGCGATCATCCTCTCTAACTGTAGGCGTCACAACATCACCTTCAATTCTGCCTACCACGCGCTCAGTCAGGTCGTTGTCTCCCGGTTGTTGTGCCGTCGGTATCTGAGGGGTGAGATTTCCGAGGAAGAATGGGAGTATCGAAAACGCCAGCCGATGCTGTTTGTCGGCCTGGTCAACCTGCGTTCGTACTTGGACTCGGACTGGTTCTGCAATGGAGGTTCTGGGGAAACGGGGTTAAATTTTAGCTTCCACCAGCATGTCCTCCCTTTCATGCCGCTCGGCGCGATGGCTACCAAGAACAGAAACGAGCTGAAAGTGGTCGACGGCGCGCCACCATTCCAAGAGCTCATGTCGTTTGGGCGGTTCTTGTTACGGTGCGAGTGGGTGAGGTCGAGACACGAGAAGCTGTTCCGGAATCCCAGGTTCCTTGAAATATGTATGGCGATGCACAACAGTGCGCTCGAAGTGAGCAAGACAAGGGCGATGAACTGGCGACGGGACGGGGAGCGTGCCGCTCCAAGCGTCGAGGCCCCAGAGCCTCTTCCTTTGCAAAATCCTGGACCCGTCTTTACTCAGCGAGGCTCCAGTCTGGGGGACGTGAGTAGTCGTTTCGAGCGATCATCCAAATTCTCGCGATGCCACTCTTTACTTTGACTGGTCACCAGTCAAACTTGTTTACCTTTTGTTTTCGTTTTTGATGACGCCGAATTTTAGATGGATTACATGTTGCCACTCGATTACCCACTCCCCGCGAAACATTATCTCTCCCCACTCTCTCCGCTCCCTCATCCTCACCGTGCAGGCTATCCAGTCTGCACGGCCCCTGACGGTGTTGTAACCCAGTGCGAAAGACCACGGCTACACGTGGAATATTGGCAAACCCATCTTCGTTCACGCCCAGGCGATGTTTACGTTGGCGCACTCACCTCCGGAAAACAGCTTCAATACTTCTCATCCTACGATGAGAACGTCTACAGCGAAAACTTGATACGGGAGTTCATGAGAGAATTGAAGGATGCGACATTGTGGTATTTGGGACAACAGCAGGAGACGGCCAAGAACCCGAAGGACGTCAAGTGCAAGCTATAGTAACTTGGAACTCCTGGCCTGACGGAGGTGATGTTCGTTGTCACGTTACGGAAAGTATGTGTAGATGAACAAGATATATATGCCTGGAGTTCAGGGCACTCGTGCAACATATTCGTGGTGATGATCGCTGGAATAAATATCGAAGTACGGTAACCCCCCTACAGACCTTCACATGATCGACGACCCAACTTTCTTTCCACATTTTCGCCCTTGATATCTCGGTATTCTGGCAGTGGAACATGTCCAGATTTATCGCGACGTGTTGTTTCTTTGGACCAGATGGGAATGAAGCTGACTGCATGTCCCGATCATGTACTTTTCACAGACATCAGTTTGCCCGTCTTTTCTTGTCTCTTTATTAGTTGCAAGCTATAGCGCAGAAGAGTTCAACGATGGCAATGTCCTGCCATCTGCCCTGGCCGCGGACGTTCCATTGATTCCCTTGACGCAACCTTTTTGGTCGTCCTAACCCTATCCAGTCTTTCCTAGAACATATCGACCTTTGCGGAAGCGGGTGACGAAGATTCCCTGCTGGAGAAACCGTCTCTGGCAAAATAAAGCCGAGGGATCATATAATCATTTGATGATCGGCCAACCCCCACTTTGTAATATGTATGTGTCTCAAGGGTTGACTGTTTACTGGTTCGCTTATAAGAAGCGCCACCGCCATGATATGTCGTTTCACATATATTAACCAACTCGGTGTCACTTGTCAGTCCCGATAGCATCGCTGATGGCGGTAGAAGTAGTCCCTGCGGCCCCAGGGAACAGCGATCGTGCGAAGTTATCAGACGAGAGGTTTACCCCATTAACTCGTCTACCACATGCAAGTATGACAGCAGAGGGTGAAGAACGACTCGATTGCCTCGAAAATTTCCCCCGGTTGGCTTGGCTACCCGTTGCGTTCACGGTCTAGAACCTGAATGATGCTGCAGGTACGGACAAGACCTTTGTGTGGCGCGTTCGCATGGAAAATAGTTCTGCTGTCGAGTCCATATCACAGAAGCGGTTCTGTCACATTACGAATCCCCATCGCGTCGCTCCTTAGACTGACCGAGGGGTGGAGGGTACCGCCGAAAGACAGGCACTCGCCCGCTAGGTGATCGTACTTTAAGTAGGGCAGACCACACCGACTCCAAACGCAGCATTTGAGGACCCAAGTGTACCAGCGCCTTTCGAATCGCTTGGACGAGGTTGGGAAGTGGCATTCTATAGATGGCCAGATCGGGTATCAGGAGATATGTCCAACCTAAGTAAACACGATCAGAGGTCCGATGAGATGAAGTCAGTCAGAGAGAGGCAGCGACCTTGCAAGACGAGACGCTCGCTTTCTCGTAGAGGGCGGTAGACTAAATTCAAACAAGGATATGGAGGTCCTGGCCGCTGATGGAAGATGTTGGTACGTTTCTCGGTACGGGAGAGACGGAAAATCTCACCTGCCGATCGACGGCCTTGGGTGCATCTACAGCGTCTGCGCTCCGACCGACTACAAGGCCAATGGCAGCGGTCATCTTCGAACGGAGCCGCCTACGAATCACACACGACTTGCTCGTCGCCTTTTTGGACGTGTGGTAAAGTAGACTGATGTTGCGCCTGCCACGCATTGCTAGCGCGGCCGCGTAGGTATCAGCGACCTGTCTCGCGCCGACGAACTTGACGTGTCTTCTCACGGCCTCAGCGTTGTCCCATTGTCTATAGCCTTCCTTTTCGTGAAATGTGGTCCATGTCGCGCGATTTGGGTGGGATCCGGTGGTTGGCTCGGTTCGCCAGTGCTTGGTCTTGGAGATGTCGAGGTTCGTCCACCACTTGTGCCTTGGATTCAAGTTGGTAGCATGTGTCTTTTTTCGCGGGCGAACAAGACCAGTGGCCAGGAAGGGGTTCATGGGGACAAATTCAACAGGATCTTGGAGGATAGCGTTTGGGAAGACGCGTATGGTGAACTGCGGACAACTGAACGAGGGCAAGTTGCGTAAGCTGAGCCTTTTCGCTGCAGGATGAGAGGGGTCTACGAAGCGGGTGCGGTCGAGAAAGTATGGATTGGCATGGCCAGGTGTGGTGAACCGAACGTTGACGGACTGGGAAGGACGTGCTCGTGCGAGTCGGGACAATCGGAGTAGCATGGGAGATCTAAACAGGCAGAGGGATTACATAAAATAACTAGCTACAGATAGTAGTGGCCAGTCCGAGAAACCGCCCAGTCCGTCCGAGGTACCAGTACTACAACTCCTCCTTAGCGCCTGGGCGAGCAGTATTTGCTTCAATTTTGCCTAAATGTCCTCATTCAAACCTGCTGATCGTCGCAACCGCTCCGAGTCAAGACATTAAGGTGAACTGCCGGGTCCCGTGCTAGAGCGTCGTCATCTGTGAATACGATCGCGGAAGTGATAATCGCGTTTTCATTGGAAACGGGTTGCGATAATATGCCGAATCCACTGTCAAGCTGCCAACGGCCACGCTGATCACGATCATAGAGCTCTCTAATGCCAATGATGAATCGAGGTAGGATGGGACACATCGAGATGTAGGCAAGCAAGAATAGAAAGATCATCGTAGTGCTGTTGATCGTGGTGTCTGGCGTGCTCTGGATCATGAATACAATCGTGTTGAATGCATTCCTGAAGGACGACGAGAAAAACATGCCGTTAATCAGCTTTTCGAGCATCGAAGGAAAAAAGTAAGACTAACGCAACGAAATAAAAAACACCATCTCGCATGAGGAGTTGCACATACTGGTTAGGCCACCATTGATTAGTTGCTCTGCCCATTGCAATTGCCTCCGTCACGGTTCGGATGACAGCCAGAATCAGAAGCGCGAAACCGAGGATGAATCGCAGGATATTAAAGGCGGTGTTTAGCATGGGTGGAAGCTGACTTGAAAATTTAGTGCCACAATAAGAGAAATCCAGAACTTGAACAGTCACGGCTAGAAAAGAGACATACGAGATCTATGAAATTGAACTAGTACATATAACCGAGGGCATACCTTCGAAGTCCTCGTTGAGCTGGTAATAGACACCTGCGAAAATGAAGGAAACGAGAACATGCGGCACATAGATTGTCAGGAGAAGATAGAGGATCCATTTCGACCGGTTCCACATCGCATACACCCTCAGAATCATTACAACTGTAATTTAAAACCTAAATTCAGCGGGGATATGACACAAGAAATGACAAAGACCCACAATCCGCAGCAGTAAGGAAAATGGGCAATCCCCAAAACATCGTGAGCATAAGGCCAGCACCTTCAGAACGTTCATCTCAAATTGGTGCTGTGACAAGAGTAAATCGACACTTACACCTGTAGATCAGTTGTCGATATCATATGGTTCAGTGATCAGAATTAATATTGAGACCTTACAGCTACACACTGGATCATCAACATCAAACAGTGCGCAAAGTATAAACACTGACATTTACAGGGCCAGGAATAAATGAGCTGCCAACTACAAGTATATCTCATCAGCTAGAGGAACTTCCTGTCTTGACTCTCAACTTACCGAGGCCACTCAAACTTGAACGTAGATTCGTCGTCAGCCACGTAGTCCAAGGCTCTCATGCATGGCAGTAAACATGGACCTACATGCCAAAAGAAAGACCGACATAGCGGACCTGTAGAGCAGCCAGTTCTGAGTACAAGCACAGCAAAGCCATCATACGCACTATAACAAACATCGTAGAAACCCAACTCCAAGGTCTGCGCTTTTGGACCGTGAGGTATACACTACCCGCTTGAAAGACATGGTTTCCTTACCCAAACGTAGGTTACCTTTGGGTGTTGTCAGCCAACAGACAAAACGCGAACAATAAACAACACGCCTCGCTCGAAAAGGTGAGGGCTACAGACTGAAATGTCATTTCGGTTCAAGAGAGAATGCACCCTAGAGGATTACTCACCGTAGTCATATACGACGGCAGTGACAGTGACGACTGTGCCAGACTGTAAGATACATCTTCGACAGCATCATGAGATGCTGGCATACTGGACGCATAGTCGTTTATTTGCAGAAGCTGCAGGGCAGACACTAACTTGTGGGACATGGTGTGCGGGAATGAAATCGAAACGGGTACGACTCGGATGCGCAGAGATGTTAGGAGCGAGGGGAAAACTACAGGGTGGGGTCGACTAGGGAAACTCATACTCGCAGATAGGTCATTTATAACATTTCGGGGCTATCCATTGATGACGAAAGGATAGGTGGTCAAACATGGATTCCCCCTGCTTGTTCCTATCGTGGCAGTTATCTCGGGGTCACTACTATGATCATGGAAAGAGGCGAGAGTTGTGGCATGTCATACGTTTCAGCGCTCAGTGGCCGCAAAACGGGGCTGCAGTGGATACGCCATGCCGTTGCAGGAATCATATCGTCCCTGTTGTTAGGATTGACCGAAAACGGCTGAGGTCATTCATGGAAGAAATACACCATTAATTCGAACAGCAGACTCACAGCTGAGAAATTGGCCAGGCACCATCATATCCCATTCCCCGGAAGGATTCAAAAATGTTACCTCATTTGCGCTGCCTTCAGGGAGTGTCGTTGTCGAACCTAAACTCGATCACAGACGTCTTATATCGCACCCACAGGAATTTGCTTCTGGCACTGACGTATAGTGCCGGCGACAGCTGCTTCAGTCACTTCAGGTGGATGGTAAGATGGATGCCAACTATGATATATGGAGGGTGACCGGGATGAGAGCTATCAATACTCACCAAAACGTAGTATCGAGAATCCACGTGAACGACGAAGCTAATACGTACGCACGAGAGGGCCGCAGCGGCCAATTGCCAAGCGTGGGAATTTTTCTAGAGACTAGACAGGAAGTCTCAGAGTGAGGTTGATATGTGCAAGCAGTCCAGATTGCCCGCCGTTACGCCAAAGGGCAGATGAGTGGTGCTGCAGGGCAGTATATAGGTCCAGGGCTTACAAAAATGCCGGTGACTCGAGTCGCTTGGTGTTTCCTGGCGTCAGACATCCAATTCCATTCTTCGCAATTTCACTGTCCATGTCGCAAAGACGATTGACCGGAGAATACGCTATACGCAAGAGTATGGACTTTGCCAGTGGACTTGGTAGCTCCGCCTCACTGTTTGCGCTCTCTGTGTCACTGATGAAGGGGCCGGGGCCCCTTCAATGTTGTCAACGCCACTGTCCACGGAATAATTCAAGAGTAACCGAGACGTCACTCGGCTGTCGGGATGTAGCACATGCCATGGCCCAATGTCAACGTGGTCCGATTGGTCTGAACAAAGCAACGAAAACAGGGGCTAATGGCTGGGATATTGCTTTCTCGCCACCACTTGCTATGGCCCGGACGTGTCAGGGTTGACATCGTCGCTCGGACGAACTTGAAACCAACCTCCGGGTCAGGCGTTGCTCTGGTTGTCAAATTTTCTACTGTTCAGAGTGATGCTAAAAGGATGACTGGGTGGAGTATATATTCGACTGGAAACTCAGCAACACTGCCGACTATCTCGCTGGCGGTTCATAAGAACCTACTTCCCCAGCATTCTCAGACCTGTGAGGATTGCGGGTTTGAGCATGCGATCTCCACCGAAGAAAAAGTGAAGTCATTTGTGTGGTGTCGAGTCACGCGAGACACTGGCATTGTTCCTTGTTACGGACATGTAGTGTTTCGTCGTGATATTTTGATATTCGTTCGTACCTAGTTCCTGGCCGGACAGGCATAAATACCCGTACGATACAGCGTACACCTCAGCTCGTTCTGCACGAACCGCGCTGAGACGTTTTCCGTTAGCCCTTCCCTCTGCGCTCGTAACCGTTGACAATTTGGCTTTATATTGGTATGCCTTTACGACTATCATCATCCTGGACGATCTCGCTTGGACATGTACGCTAGTCCTCATCAAGTATATGGAATTCCATCCAAGACCATCCATAAATGGCGTGTCCGCGAGGTGTTGGTGAGCCAAATAAAAGCGGCGTTATATGTACAAGATCCCAGAAAGTCAAAGGGATCACAACTTCTCCTGGTTTTTGCAGAACGAACACATCGTCGCACTGGCCGGTCATCCCCCTCCAAAGGACGAGGTGGGCGACTTCGTTGAAGAGGCGGAGTTACGTGCCTGGAAAGCCATCTGAGGGAGTGAAAACGACTCTCCAGAAGACATCCAAGCTCCCATTGAACGCAAATCCGAAGAAGAACAGCAGTGCTGGGTGCTGTACCTCCTGTTATCCAACTTGTGCCCGTCCCTTGGGTTCAACATCCGGCTTAAATTTAGATTCGTAGCATACACGGGTCAGGAGGAGGTATCGGAGTTGACCACGCAGTACAAACGTCTGGTTTCCATGTGCACCTTCAAAGAGTTTTGGGACGCGTACCGTGGACGCCACTTGCTTGACCTCTTCCGTGCCAAGGGGTCGCGGTTGAAACACTACGTTTATCTCGGGGACCTCCTCCGATGCGGTCCAGCATAGATGAACAAATCGGTTTGGGACCTCAAAAAGTATATCACACAAGTATCCTCCTTCAACGAGGGGAAGCAAGGGTAATCCCATCGGTCTTCGTTGACTACTGGTTCGTCAATTGCAAGAGCGAGTCGGAGTGGCGGGAGCTCAAGAGGGTGTACAAGGCGTTCTTTTACAAGCATCATGGGGACCCATTGGCGCTTCATGAGGCAGCGATCAAGGGGGGCATACACGGCTTTCTAGCGACAGTCGTGCAGGGTCTTCAAGATCCAAAATTTCATTGGCTGATGGAGAATCCGTATCCACTTCATGAATACTCTGAGTTGTGAATACGTTGTTCGGGTTTCGGTGCTCAGGCTCGGATGTGATTTAGTTGTACATTGCTGCCGATTCACTTTTCATCTTGTACTAGTAGTCATATCAATCACTTGTATTCCATTTGAACGTCGAAACCCCAAGGCCCGGATCCCAGGTCTGAGTCTCTGAATACATAAGTTCAAGTTCCCGGAATCGCTCAATCAGTATCGTTTGATCTTGTTCTGACAATCACCACTTAATGCGACGCTAAGAGCCTCCTAGGTTCGAGACCGAGATCTGCCCCAGTGTAACGGGTCTGTAAAAAATCGGTCCTCGTAGCACACAATAGAGCATCTCGGCGGTCTTTATATGCACTACAACCTATGTCGTAGAGACCCAGGCCCGTAGTCTGCGCTACGGACTGTTTAAACGCGCAGTGCCTGCTTGATAATTGTGGTTTCTTACCCAAATATATTCAATTATTCATCCGGAGCAGCTCTCGACAGCAACTCAGAGGACATGACGTACGTGCAAGGAGCAACGCGGATTGTGAGGTCTGCTGATTTAGCTTCAACGAGCACAGAGACCTGGTGGTGAGGAACGAGGAATAGGGAAACGACGGTAGGTAACGGGGTGGGATGCTTACAGTAGGTTTCCCATTGAACGTCAGAAGGGGGTCCTAAACACTGGTTTCGAACGCTGGTCCATCATTGTGATCGAGTTCTTACGGGGCGATGCGCATTCTCAGGCGGTGTTCTCTCATTGCCGTCTGGAACATGATGTGGTAATTTGCCTAAATCCAAGTACACCGCATCAATTTGATGACTGTTGATCGGATTTACACGAGTAGGGAAGTTGGCTTAGCATCGTGTTTGCCCGGTACGTACACGAAAACTTGCTGTGTCTTCAAGCCTTAAAATGCGAAGCGCATTCATTAGCAGGGATGGTGGCCCGCATAGAGCCGGGCATGCAACGGTTCAGAGTGATGATGCAATCACACCAGCAACTTGAACGATGTTGTCAACGCGGGTAGTTTCTCGGACTTTAGGGGAGATATGGGAAAAAACGGGTCGTCCTCTCAAGCCCCATCGGGCGTGCGACTGGACCGAGTGCAGACGAAATGAGCGTGCTAGGTTGTCCTTTTGCCGATGAGTCAGTTCAACTGCGATGCCTTAGAGAAATACCCCAGCGTTCAAGTTGAGGCTGAGCACGTGGAGTGCTCATTGCCAAGAGTTGCGCCGCGCGACACTTTCTTCCTTCGCAGCACGAATGACCGGGACCCTCTGATTAAACATATGTGCTGATCGGATAGCCGATTGGTCATTATGGTCGATGCGATGAGGCATGGTACCGAGAGATGTATCCACACTGTGGAAGAACTGAGAAGTAAAAGGATATCACGAAGCGAGGTTGTCTTGTCGTTGACACCCACGATGTCATGGTTTTCTGAGATGGCTATGGGTCAGTCCATGGCCATATCTGAAAACTGTGACATCACAAAGTGAGGATATTAGTGGGCGAGCGGAGAGGAAAACTGCAACAAGGGTCGTTGGTTGTCACGAGGATGCAACACTCATTGAGCTGCCGTTGTGGACGGGGATTCGAGTTTGGGTAACGCGGCTTGCCAGGTACATCATCGAGAGGTGAGGTTGTTGTCGTCTGAGGCAGTCGACAAGGAGATACGGATACACCCCGGGAAAGCAGCAGACGACATTTGGCACCTCATGAGCGGTGGCGAGGGTCTTGTAGTTGAACATCGTTGTCAATACTTGATAATAATCTTACTTATGTCGAAAAACAACCAAGCGGTGCTGCACAGCATGGTTGTTTTCTCGGTTATAGATACTTATTGCTCAGGTTCAGTGTAAGACTAAGTTTCTTTCTTCTGAGTTGGTCCCATCTGGTGAGTGACTAGTTTCGTTCGTCTTTGAGCCTAGGCAAGTGACTCATCGCCGCGCTTGCTTAGTTGCTTACCTGTCTCAACGGCGAACATATTTTTCCATCATCAAAGCACCGACATAGTTCCGGATCGTTCCGCCCACTGACCGCGCACCATCTAACCAACGGTTGAAGAAAATTTAAAATTGGGCCGTCATGGATTGCTTGTTGCTTCCCGGCCCCCAATTACCCGCCAAGCCTTCTAGATGTTCAGACTCATTTTATAGACGTGACTCAGAGTGCAAGGGAAAGACTGAAGCCCGAGGAAGCTCGGGTGAGAAGGTTCGTTGCCAGTTCACATGAAATATCAGAGTTGATTTACTTATGGTGTATGACTCTACATGGCAATACTTGACTCGGGAACTTTTAGTTTGCGAACCTTGAACACCATCCCTGCGTTGCGTAGCACTGGCCGTAAGAAGGGCTATCAACAACCGCACAAGTTCCACACTCTCTTCTCAGACTGACTCAACCACATCACTGTGACTCCGGATTGACTCATGGGCGGTGTACCTCGTAACTGCTCTATTACAACATATAAAAGTATAACTTACTAATCACAGGTCTCGAATGGTTACAGTTGCCACTCTGCCGGCTGGCATCTAGTTGCGCCACCGCGCGAATTGTGCCCGGCTGGGTAATCACAATCACGCAAGCAACTGCGCTTCGACCGGACGATTTGATGGAATGAACAATGTACACCTACACCCGAATGTCATAAAAGCTACTTGCCTTCCAGTAGGTCAGACATAGTGTCCTCACTCCCTTCGCTTTTTTACAAGTGCGATGTCAGCTTCTCAGTCCTTTTCTGGGTCTGGGCCCAAGTTCCGTGTTGCTATCTGGTGAGCGAACAGTGTGTTTATGTTTGAATGCGCCAGAGTCTCAATCGCCCTGCAGTGGTGGAGGTATTGGCGGTCTCTTCCTCGCGATTACGATTGGGAGACACAACCCTTCCATACCTATTGATCTGTATGAAGCGCACGACTCCATCGAAACGGCAGGCGTAGGGATCACGTTATGGTGGCAGACAAAGGAAGTGTTACAGGAGCTCGGACTCCTCCACGAGTTCGAGCAAATTTTTACACGTACTTCTGAGGACACCCAGCTCGGTGAGTAATGCATTTCAGTCGTACCGTCTAATCTGACTGTCATCGTGTCAGGGCTAAATGTAAGACGAGCGGACATAACTGATGGCGGATACGTCTGGTTCCAAAGAACTTCTCAGCGTGAGTTGTACTTGCACATGTCCTCCGACTTGTGAAGGTCTAGCTTAACACATCTGAAAGGTACTCTCACACCCATGCATCGTCAACACATGGTAGCCATATTGGAAAAGCACCTCCCAACGTCGTGCACCATTCATCACAAGAAGCGGCTAGTCGCTTATGAGGAGCCAGAACGACAAGATGCGGACTCGATGTCACCCACCATACTTGAATTTGCGGACGGAACAACTGCGGCTGCAGATGTACTCATCGGAGCCGATGGAATTCGCTCTGCAGTCCGGAAGACATTGTTTGAGATTGCAGCATCTGAAGACAACGCCAATGATGAGGCGGATCTCAGACAGTACATTGAACCGATGTTCACAGGAATCTCGATATATCGATTCCTTATACAGGCAGAGACGTTGAAGAGGGTGTCTCCAGTTAACCGGTCATTAACAGAATTGGTGTCAGTAAGTAGTTGAATCATTTCGCTGTATGTGGTGCTACATCTCACCTGCTTTGGGTATAGTATACCGGAAAGGGAAAGGTAATTTTACTTCGCTTCTTTCCGTTTATTCAAATTCCACATGTTTGTCATATTTGCAGACCGTTGTTACCTATCCGATTGCCAAAGGCGCTCTCATCAACGTTGCTGCTCTTGTCAGCGACCCAAAGCTTGTGGGCACACACTATGACGGACATTGGGTATCTGAAACCACCCCGGACGAAATGATTAGGCATTATGATAATTTCGAACCTGATGTGAGGGCGTTGACCAAGGTAATTTATGTTCCTCCTCTGAATGATCCCGACCGGCCTGAACGATCATGGTGTAGCTCTGTGAGAAGCCGAGTAAGTGGGCTCTGCATGTCGTGAAACCACTGCCATTTTGCGTACGAAAGAGGGTTGCACTCGTCGGAGATGCAGTTCGTCCTCGTCTTCATTTTCGCGCGGAACCATGTTTCGCTGACAGACGATCTCCCTTAGGCTCACGCCATGACACCTCACTTTGGTGCTGGTGCTGGTCAAGCGATCTATGTCCGTTCCATTCGTAGTTTTGTTCGCTGATCCATCGATACTCAAAAATAACTAGGATGCATATGTACTCGGCCGGCTTATCGCTCATCCTCTCACGTCCCTCCCTCAAATCCCAGCAGCTCTCCGCATTTACGAAGAGATTCGTCTCCCGTTTGCCTGTGAACTCGCGAGTCTGTCGTTCTCGACCGGAAACATGTATGCATTCAATACTACCGGGCACCATGACGGGACCAGAAAGGAGGAAAACTTGGATGAGAAGGCAATTGGTGTGTATGAGAGGGAGGGCATGGAGGCATTAAAGCAAGAGATTTTGAGACGATGGGAATTCGTGGAAAGCTCACGCGGCCCTTTGGAAATGTGGAAGGAAGCCGTATTGAAGTTGCAGGTGCTCGTCAACTAGAATACAGATGGCTCGCTATCCACCTCCTTATTCTCGGTTGATACGTATTAAAAATATGTCGTGAGCGAACTCGATGGTGGCTCAAGCGCTCAAGGCTAGTATGTGCTTGCCACCTTTCGAGCGAAATAAAAACTTTAGGCTGGATATTAGTGCCAGTAGGCCCAGTCACATCACAACCTGACCGCCATCAGGTCTAGAATCTCGTCTTTTGAAACTTCGCCGACAACCTATGGTCTCATGTCTATGAAGTTTGTCCGCCATCCATTCAGGAACCTCCGTCCCAACTATAAGGCCTGATGCCTTAGCAAAATAATGTTTCATGTTGGAATGTGGCGCACAGGTGGTTTTCTCGGCGGCACAGTCAGTCAGTGTGCATGTGACACAAACGGCGACCGTGACATTTCGGGCTCAATTGGCACACCGGTGGTGAGTCAATTACCTCAACTACGCGTCCACACATTTTCGATCACATCCAGAAGTCCCCGTCATACATTCGGAGTCTGTGGTAGATCACAGGCTCGCTGTACTATACCTGCCAGGCCCTGACGAAACACGTACTCCTTTTAGCCTAACCTGGAACTTCAGTGTGCACATCATGGCCTCCCTGGGGTCACTCGGGCATGGCGCCAGCTGTTATATGCCCTTTCTCAAGTCTTGACATACTTGCAGTTGTAACATAGTCGCTACAGCAAGAGATGATGTGTAAGGGGGACGTCCACATTTTGCATACCTGCTCTCAGCCAAGTCGAACCCGAAGCTGCTTGAGGCTCAGGCTCCTCCCCCGTTTCATCTGGCTCGGATTGGACTGGCTCGTGCACACTACTCGGGTACTCACCATTGCATGCACTCCTTACCAGCGGGTCCTACACGGGGCATAACGTTACCGTGCGTCCGTTGTTCGCTCCTCCATAAGTCACAACTGCGATCCATGCGGGTATCTTACCACCGTCTAGGCTTATCTATTGTTGCGCTCCACATTCTTCGCTTGTCAAGTTCGTCAGCACCTCCGTAATGTTGTAGTACCGGGTGTGTGCCTCAAGGCACCTGTGACGGCGACCAAATTTTATCGTTTGTTGACATTCAATGAAACGGTATAAGAACAGCCTTTCCTCCTGGCGTCTCGATTATCGTTTTCTCATATCACTTTGTATCAAGCTCAATGCCAGCTCCGCTGTCTGCTCCGGAGCCAGCGCCAAAGTTCCGTGTTGCCATATGGTGAGTAGGCAAATTCAGTTTGAGGCCGCTACTCAACCATCCCGCAGTGGCAGCGGCGTCGGCGGTCTCATCCTCGCTATTACTATTGGAAAATATGACGCTTCCATACCTGTCGATCTATACGAAGCACATAAATCTATTGGTGCGGAAGGCGCAGGGATCACGTTATCGTGGCAGACGCACGATGTACTGAGAGAACCCGGGCTCTTGGAAGACCTCGAAAAAAAGTTTACTGGTGATGGTCGACTTGGTGAATGATTTCGATAGTCGAGATGACCTCAGTCTGACCCTGTACATATTAGAGCATTATGTGAGACGATCGGATATACCTGAGGGTGGATACCTTTGGTACTTGAGAGTTTCCAACAGTGAGCTCGATATCTTTTTGCTAGAATCACATCACCAACGGATGGCGCGCAAGATGCTGCCACTCCTTTACACCGTCAACACATGATCACCATCCTGGAAAAGCACCTTCCGGCGTCATGCACAGTCCATCTCAAGAAACGGCTCGTTGCTTACACGAAACCGGAACGACAAAATGCAAAATCAAAGACGCCAATTATGCTCGAGTTTGCGGATGGGTCCACTGCAACTACAGACGTACTTATTGGAGCCGACGGAATTCACTCCGCAGTCCGCAAGACGTTGTTCGAGGCAGCAGCAACTGAAGATAACGGCGTTAACAAAACGGACTTGAGACAGTACATTGAAGCGAGTTTCACGGGGATCTTAGTATACCGGTCCCTCATCTCCGCCGAGAGATTGAGGGAGGAAGTCCCATCACACAGATCTTTAACAGGGTACGCAACAGTGAGCAGCTCAATTACAGTTTGTACTCGACGCTACATCTCACCTCACCATGACATATGCAGTATGTCGGAAAGGGCAGGGTAGGTTTGCTTCTCTCTCCCCTTTATCCAATTTCGCTCATAAACCGCTCATAGTCGTTAGTTACCTACCAGGTCGCCAATGGTGCCCTCATTAACGCTGTCGCTCTCATCTGTGATCCAAAGCTGGCGGGGACACGCTACGAGGGACAGTGGGTAACCGAAGCAACCTCTGATGAACTGACTAGGCGTTATGATGATTTCGAACCCGACGTGAGGGCACTGATCAAGGTGATTTCTGTTCGACTTTCTGAATGATTTTGACCTGGTTGAATAATGCACAATGTAGCTCTGTGAGAATCCGAGTAAACGGGCCCTGCATGTCGTGAAACCACTTCCATTTTGTGTGCGAAACAGTGTTGGACTCATTGGGGATGCGGTACACCCATCTCCATTTTCACACGGAGACACATTTCGTTGAAATACGACGCCCCTAGGCTCACGCGATGACACCTCACTTTGGTGCTGGTGCAGGCCAAGCAATCTATGTCTGTTCCACTCATACTTCTGTTCGCTGATCCGTCGTCACTAAGAAATGTCTAGGATGCATTTGTGCTCGGTCGACTCATCGCCCATCCTCTCACGTCCCTCTCTCGCATCCCGGAAGCCCTCCGCATTTACGAAGAGATTCGTCTCCCATTCGCTCGCGATCTTGCGGGTCTGTCGTTCTCGACCGGAAACATGTACCCGTTCATGGCTCCTGGGTACTACGACGGAACGAGAAAGGCGGAAGACCTGGATGTTAGGCGAAGACAAGAACAAACAAACAACAAACCCGAAGGCTCGTCATTGAATGTGAGGATGGGCAGAGGTGTTGGTCAGTTGATTATCAAGCACAAAATGAACTCGATATTTCAACTAGCGAAACACAGAGCTAAGTACCTACTATTTATACTCTACCGTTGTGAGCACGGACCATCTGGATATAGGGTAGGGGTAAAGGGGAGTGCTAAGGGAATGATGTCAGAGGTGTGTTAGAGGGTTTGCATATCAGGGCTAAATGATGGTATAGGGTCAATCAAAGATCGGGGAAAGGGTAAGGATTGTGGGAATGAACAAGCACGAGGGTTCCATCTAGGAATCTAACATTGTCCTCCTTCTAGGATGAAGCATGAAACGAGATTGGAAAATTGAAGGTTGAATTGTAACCCTAACCTTAAGATTAAGGTCGTATCGTATCGTTTAAGTCCTTGAAGCAAGAACTTCCCTTTATCGATAGGGGAATCGTTCATCAGATAATCGGAGAGAGCTTTAAGAGAGTAAAGAGATAGAATTGGGTAGAGAGTAAGAGAGTCCCAAGTACTCGACGAGCGAGGAGTAATCCTAAAACCAAAGTCCTTGGGGAACTATGATCAAGTGGATAAGACTGGGGTTACCAGTCGAATCCTCTACTACTTATATAGTACAAGAGTCCATGCACAGACCAAGCTGTGCGAATACTAAGTATGGTAAGTTTACACGTCATGTTCCGATAGGAAC
>JBBPMU010000554.1:0-18561 GCA_038090475.1 Wakefieldia striispora | reverse complement strand
GAAATTTTAAGGGAATGATAATCAATGATAATTGTAGATAATGGATTATATGGAATTATAATCCATTATATACCCCCCTTTGAGGATTATATAGGATTATAATCTCTTCAAAATTTCCCTGATGCCCTGGAAGAAGAGGGATCTGTCATGGAATTCCCAGTCCTTCAGGGAAGCATGAGGGAACAAAGAGCTGCTGTTCTGGAGTGCTAGCAGAGCTTTCTGAACAACTGGGTCCTTGGAGGTTGAGTCAGCAATTTTGTTTGCGAGATCGGTATCAATGGCATTGATGAAGTGTTTGGGGTCGAGTAGGACAACGTCCTGATTATCCTCAGAGGTGTCGATGAAGTCCTTCTGGGATAGAGCATCGGCGGGACCCATAAAGGATGTCAAAGTCCTGCAAAAAGAGCATCCAGCGAGCGTGGCAATGAGAGAGCTTGTGAGGTTCCTTGAAATAGGCCAGGTTCTTGTGGTCGGTGATGATAGTCACGGGGTGAGGAGTACCGCTAAGGTATTGGCACCATTCCTCAAGGGCCTTGATTACCACAAGTAGCTTGTGATCATAGATGTCGTAGTTGCACTCAGTGGGGGAAAACGTGCATGAGAAGTAGGAGCACAGGTGAAGATCGCTGTTGACGTCTTTTTGCATGAGGACTGCACCAGCACCCATAAGAGAGGTGTTGGTCATGACAGTGAAGGGGCACTGGGGTTCGGGCATGGAGAGGACCGGCAAGGAAAGGAACTTTTCCTTCAACTTGTCGAATGAACATTGTTGGTTGTCCGCCCATTCCCAAGTGGTGGATTTCTTGGTGAGGGCAATGAGGGGTGCAGCGATAGCAGAGAAGTCAGCAATAAATTTGCAGTAGAAATTACAGAATCCAATGAAAGATTGGACACCTTTGACAGAGGTTGGAGGGACCCAAGACTTGATGGCAGAGAGCTTGGAGGGGTCCATCCATATTTCACCTTCAGCAATGATCATTCCTAAAAAGTCAACAGATTTCTGAGAAAAGGAACACTTTTCCAATTTGAGATGTAGGCGGAGCTCCACCATTCGGTCTAGCACATGATGGGTCCGTTCATCATGAAGGTCCTGATCGTCCTTGGTGTGGATCAAGAGGTCGTCCATGTAGATGATAAGCCATCCTTCAGCCATCATGTCATCGAAGTAGTGGTCCATAAATGCCTGAAAAGTCAGGGGACCATTGCACATTCCAAAGAACATGATAAGGGGTTCATAGAGGCTGAATGGAGTGATGAATGCTGCTTTCCATTGGTCGCTGTCCTTGATTCGAATGTTGTTGAACCCCCATCGGATGTCCATCTTGGTAAAGACATTTGATCCTCAGAGTTTGTCCATGAGGTCAGGAATGAGCGGGAGAGGGTAGGCGTTTTTGACCATATGTTCGTTAAGATAGCAGTAGTCCTGGCAGGGTCGGAGCTTTCCATCTTTCTTGGCAATGAAAAAGAAAGGGGCAGCCTGAGGGGATTTCGATGGGCAAATGGTTCCTTTCTTCAGGTGTTTGTCAATAAAGTCCTTGCAGGCCTGTGTTTCCTTGGGATTGAGGGAGTACGGTTTGGCCTTTCACAGGGTAAACGAGTCCTTGAGTTCAATGGCATGGTCGAAGTTGTGGGATGAAGGAATAAAACTGTCCTCCGGTTCGTCGAATACCTTCTTGTAGTCCTTGAACACATCAGGCAGCACAACTTGTGGGGCCTTCTTCTGCACGGTGATCGTGGTTGACACTGTTACCTTCTGGATCACCTCCGGTAAGATATTTGCTTCTCATAGCTTTCATTGGAAACACTGTTTGATGGCTCACTGCCTAGCGTTGTAATTGGCCCTAGATACCACATCTGGGCTTTTGTCGATAAAATGGATCAGGTAGGCTTGTGCTTCACTGAGGGGGTCGTCATGTCATCAGACTTTCTGTCCATCGTTGAATTTGATGGTTTGGTTGGTCCAGTCTATCCGGGGGTTTACCTTTACCAGCCACAGCATTCCCAGTATGACGTTTTGGGATCCACAGTTGATCACCATAAGTTCCTGTTGGTGTTCTGTGTCAGCATAGCGCAAGGTGATGAATACCTTGTGGCGGATTTCTCCAGACTTGTTCTTGGTTCCATCTACATTCTTGGCTCTGATTGGTTTGGCAAGTCGAATGAGAGGGATCTGGTTTCAGATGGCGAAGTCCCAGTTGATAAAAGATCCAGTGGCTCCAGAGTCGATAAGGGCGGTGGTGGTGACAATTTCTCCTGTCCTTCCTGCATAAAGGGATACGGGGATGTGTATTGTCCTATCAGCAGGAGAGGAAACAAAAATGGGAGCTATTTGTACAGGAGTCCTTGTCCTTGAGGAAGTAGACGTCGCTCTATGTACTCCTCAGTGTTGAAAATCCTTATCTTCTTCGTCATCTTGTTCCAGTTCGTCCAGGGGGAATTCTTGAGACTTGTCTGAAAACATTTCCAGCAATCGGATCACTGGATGGGTCTTCAGTCCTTTGCCTTTCACATAGGCAGTAAGGGGGTCGATAGGAGAGTCTTCTTCAGCTGTCCTAATCTTCTGTGGGAGAGAACAACAGTTCTGCCTGTTATGATGCTTGCCAGCAAAGCAGCCAACACGGTGGCACACAAAGCACTTCCTTTCTTGAGGTGTTCAGATCATTCTGCCAGGGACAACGATACATAGTCCACATCCATGGCCATAGGGTCGTGGGTTCGGGAGGTGGACGAAGTTGATCTGATATAGGAAGTACCTCCTTTCCTAAGGAGATCAGTGCAGACAATCACATGATAGAAATGAGAGGCTTTCTCCAGCCAGTCATTCGTGGTTGTGGGTTCCTTCTCCAAGGCTGTCATCATGGTGGCAATTTGGCGCAAAACAGCACATTTAAGAAGATCCTTGAGTACGGATTGGTTGGTGATGTCGCTTCTAGAGGCTTTGAGTTGGAAGGTGCTATGGAAGGCATCGAAGTCACCGTTGAAAGGTTTCCCTTCCATATGGATGTTGTGGAGGGCCATACACTCGGTGTCTTTGAGGCCAGGGGGTATAAAGACAGTGTGGAAGTCCTTCTTGACCTCGATGAGGGTATCAGCCCAGGAGGTGACAGGGGCAGTCATAATCTTCATGAGCTATGCTTCAGAGAAGGTTGCCCCTCTCCCATGGTTCATTTGATTCAGGAGGGTGATCACGATCTTCTTGTCGGTATACTTGGTGTCATTAATGGCAAAGTAAGCTTTCATCGCCAACAGCCAATGGGAGGCATCTTCACTCTTGCCAGAGAAGGGTTCCGGGCAAGCCACCTTGAGTTCTTCTTGGGTGGGGTTCGACATGCTGCTAGAGCTGGGGGCAGGGGAGGGAGAACAGGTAGTTGGGGTGTGCTGGGAGGATGGGAGGGTCAATTGGAACTGGAGGGGTGAGAGAACGGGAGTAGAGCCTAGGGGAGAAGGGATGGGCATGTAGGAGGGAGTAACATTCAAGAGGGGTCCTCGTTGAGTATCAGGGGATGGGACTTGAGAGGATCCAGCTACTTGTCATCTGGGTTGAGTAGGAGAACGTGGGGTGGAAGTTCCAGAAGGACGTGTGGATTGGTATGGGTTCAAGTAGGGGGAAGCAGCTGGTGGTCATTCGTCATCGGATGATCTCTCTTCAGGAGGGGCTTGATACATGGCATGAAGTGGGGCGGATCCCGTGTGTAACAGCAGGGATCAAGGGACAAGCTAATTCTTTTGTTACATGGGTGCAGAACAAAGACTTCACTTGAGATCCTTTTGTACTCGTAGTGTTGTCGACGACTAGGAGCAGAGTATATGGCTATCGCTCGTGAGAGAGAAGCCCCAGTGAGTAACAAGAGATGGAAGACTGGAAGGGCTTAGCGCAGGAGGTACATATGTAAGTCGAGCAACCTTCTTCAGGAGCAAAGACTTTGCAGGCAGAAGTGCGTAGAATTAGCTGAGGAGCTATCTACTACAAGTTGACCCTTTATATACTAGGGGGGTTACCATAAAGGGATGACGCATAAAAGGAAATCAACAAGATGTGTCGCGTCGCGTGTATCATAAAAGGGAATCAACAAAGAACGCATAAAAGGAAATGTACACATAAAAGGAAATGCAGAGTCCCATGTCCAAGAAAGGTATCGGAGTCCTGTGTCCAAAAGGAGAAGCAGGGTTCCACTAAGTATAAAGGGAAAAGAGATAAATGGGACTTCCCTGTAGAAACGAGTCAGAAGTCCAGGGGCATCCGTAAACGTGGGAAATGGCAGTGTTCCCATGAGAAGTCTGAAAGAATATCTTAGAAGTCATGGAATAGCAGGTCATATTGACCACTATTGATGATCTCCCAAGTGAGGTCTCTATATGCCATGGAAGAAATGTCAAACCAATAGCAATCATAAGAATGAGTAGGAAGGAAAAACGTATCCATGTCCATATCATCTTCACTAGAGAGTTGTCTCTAAATGATTTCGATGTCGTGTTCCCAGGTATCCTCAAAATCCATAACAGACATCTCTAGCTGGAAGAAATCAGATTGGAAAGCCCTCTCCTACCTTGTCTTCACTTCCATGCAAAACCTAGCCGATGAAGCTGAAGAAGAGCACTGCTCTGAGAGAGTTGTGACACAGGAGAAGAAAGACAGGAAACTTTGCTGATAGAGGAATCGCAGGCCAGTTTTTATCCTTTACCAAGATCCTTTGTACCAAAATACGCAAAAGAACTGCCAGCGATGACATCACAAAGATCAAACTTCATTTCCAGGAGATGGTGAATTCAGGATCCAGATTTTCCGAGAACCATAAGGCCATGCTTTTAATGGCCCAACTTCCTGATTCCTTCGACAATCTCCGTTCAACCCTCATCCAAACAGTAGAGACACATGACTTCACTGTCAAACTTGTCACAGCTGCTATTCTGAGAGAATGGAACATCCATGCCAGTCACTCCCGTCCTCTTGCTGCTCGTATCACTGAGGTTCAAACCTCATCTTCCTCTCATACCAATGTCATTTGGAATGGACCACCTAAGAAGCCATGGAAGAAACAATCCTCTTTTCCATGAGACCCATCTGAAGGATCTTCTATTCCACAAAGGCAGAAGAATCCAACTAAGACGAACAAGAAGCAATGGTATGAAAAGAGGAAAGACGATAAAAAGCAGAAGAAAGGGAAAGGAAAAGCCACTGAAGTCATAGCTAACGCTATGATAACTGAGCCCACCTATGCCTCAATTGAAGAAACAGCCTTCTATGGACACATCGAAAATGATTTTGATACCACCATCCTTAACAGAATGAGTGAAACCTGCCATAACGCTTTCATCGAACCAATCCCTGATGAAGTAGACTTCAATTCGGATCAGGCAGAGCATGGTTGGGATGGCCCATCCAACCTGATGGATATCTCTCCAGATATACAGTAGCCCTTTCTCAGACGCAGGAATTCCTTCTCTATCTGAGGAATCCTCTGCAGACGCTCTCACAGGTAGAAATGCAACCACCAGAAAGAGAAAACAGCCAAAGAAGACCACCTTCACAGTCAGAGGACTAGTTATGAGTAAAGCTCTTCCTGGTACACCTGTATCTGAGCTTCCACTTTCACAGAAAGCGAGATCCCCTTGGGACTTTTACCAACCCATAAACTTACACACGAAACATCATGTAACCTGTATGCAACCACGTACACCTCCACCCAGGAGAGATGATGTAGTGTTCCCAACTGATGAATCCAAGTTCTCTTCTTTGCTGTATACCATTGGAACTCAGGCAACTAACCAAACAAGAGATTGCTGGATGATCGATAGTGGTTGTACAGACCACATATCACCCTATTTGGAGGATTTTGCTCATCTTGGAACTCAAACTAGATCAGCAACTGTTGCCAATGGGTCCTCTACAAATCTTTATGGACCAGGCACCGTCATTATCCATCCAAATGATCTACCATCATTCCCTCTTCATAATGTTTGGTATGTGCCTCACGCTGCCCACAGACTCTTGTCTGTCCCAATGTTGACATCTACTGGCTATAAATGCAACGTTGAAGGTGAGAAAACAGTAATTTTGAACAGCAATGATTCTCTGGTGATACAGGCCACTGCTTTATTTCCAGAGAACAATCTCCACTGGTTTCAGTCATCTCTGATTACTCCAGGACAGATTGCATCATTTATGAGAAAAGACCCCTTCTCAATATGGCATCTCCACATGGGACATTGTTCGAAGAACGCTCTTTGACATCTATCCTCCCATTCTACTGGTGCTCCTACCATTATCCTCCCTCTATCCAATACTCCCTGCAAAGGTTGTGCAGAAGGAAAGATGATGGATCAGTCATTCAGATCATCTTTAAAGTGTTCTGCTCATCCTCTCGCACTTCTTCACACAGACCTAATGGGACCCTTTCCTACCAAATCTCGATTCAGGAAACGTTATGTATTCACATGCATCGATGACTACTCTGGCTTTGCCACTCTTGCTTTCCTCCAGGAGAAATCCCAGACGATACAACATCTCAAGGCGATTTTTACTTTTCTTGAGACACAACTCAATCTTCACATCCAATCTGTATGTTCAGACCAAGGAGGAGAATACATGTTGAACGACATCCAATTGTTCTTCACGTCCAGAGGAATCAAGCACCAGACCTCTGTCCCTCATACTCCTGAACAGAACGGATGTGCTGAAAGATTCAATCGCACCTTGATGGAGAAAGCACAAGCCATGAGGCTTCACACCTGTCTGCCTAGGATCTTCTGGCAAGATGCCCTAGAGACTGCATTACATGTATACAACAGACAACCTATGAGATGACTCTCATCGAGAACACTGCATGAAGCCATTTATGACTCGAAGCCCGATGTTTCCTATTTCAGAATCTTTGGTTCGAAAGCTTACATCTTCGTTCCACTGGAACAAAGACAGGACAAACTCTCTGCGAAAGCAGAAGAAATGATCTTTATTGGATATGAACCCAACACCAAGGGATGGAGATTCTGGTCAGCATCAAGACACAGAGCCATAGTTGCAACACAAGCGACTTTTGATGAAGAAAACTTCCCATATTGTTCAAAAGCAGACAAAAACAAACCTTTCCCAGTTCATGAAGATACTCCAGCAAGCGTCCCTGATACAGAAGAACAGACTACTGAGGCCTTGCAACCCCCAGCTAGACATGACACTGTTCTTGTTATCCCATCAGGAAGAGAAAGTATAAACCCGAGGACGAGATCACCAACTCCTTCTATCAAGGAAGAATCACCATGGGATCTCGGACTTCCATCGATCTTCGATCCTGTCCAACCTGATAGACCAGAAGATGATTGCAATTATCCTCCTTCTAGACGTCCTACCTCTCCACTATTTTTCCCAAGTAGTTCCCCAGAAGCTCCTGCACAAGAAGAAGAACCCGTCCATCATGAGTCACCTCTATCACTGTTGTCTCCATTGTCACCTTCACCTCTTCATCAACCAATAAAGAGAGAAGCAACTCCTATCAGTCATCGCTTTCAGGACTCACAACAACAATGGAGAGATTATGATGATATGCCTCAGCATAAACGAAAGAAAACCACTTTCAGAGACACATGGGATCTACCTTCCACAGGACCTTCGAATTGGTTTCCCCCACATCAACGACAAGAACCTCTTGTTGAATTTTGTCAAGCTCCACACTAGGACAGACAAACTAACATTCAAAGAGAGACCTTCTGACAACAGATTACTTGAGTTCATCAACCTCGAATTCTCCCCGATAATGCCTATGGTGCTCGACCACCAATTGAGATTGAGAGAGATATCCAAGCCGGAAGAGAACCAATTCAGGAAGAATCTACTACCATCGAACAAGACGAGAATATGGAAAAGCCATTTACCAACGAGTGGATCCGTCACATGCTATCCCAAGCTGTGATGACTATACCTAAACAGTATAGAGATGTCAAGAAACTTCCAAAGGATGATCAATTGCAATGGCAAACCGCCATGGAAGAGGAATACAAGTCTCTCATTGAGCGACAAGTATGGACTTTAACAGACCTTCCAAAGGGATGCATACCAATCAAGGGGAGATGAGTATTTGCTGAGAAGTATGACGGCAGAAAGAAAGCCCGCTTTGTAGCCAAAGGTTACACCCAAATCTTCAGAATCGATTATGAAGACACCTTTGCTCCAGTCACTCGCTTCGAAACCGTTTGTCTACTTCTAGCAATCGCATGCTTAGAAGATTGGGAGTTGGAAGCTCTCGATGTCAAAACTGCAAACCTATATGGACAGTTAGATGAAGAACTCTATATGGTTCAGCCCAAAGGATTCATTGTCCAGGGGAAAGAGAATAAGGTTTGTAGGCTTAGACATTCGATCTATGGCCTGAAGCAGGCTGCTCTTCAGTGGAACAAGCAGCTAGATGGAACCCTTCAATCAAAGATGGGTTTCAGATGTCTTTTCGCAGATCCTGGAGTCTACTATAGGAAACAAGGAAAAGACATCACCATTATTGTCTTCTATGTCGACAATGCGTTGTTCATAGGAAACAACCTCACACTCATCTGCAAACACAAAAGAACTTTCATGAATCAATGGGAATCAAAAGACTTGGGAACAGCTATGGAATACCTAGGTTTTAGGATTGTCCACAATTGCAAGAAAAAGACTTTGCGATTAGACCAAACTCCATATGCTCAAAAGGTTGTGGAGCGCTTTGGACAAGTCAATGCTAAACCAGTATTGACTCCTTTACCTACTGGCTACAACCCAAAACCCGCAGAAGGAGAAACCAACACTGAACTCTGTTCTCGCTATCAATCTGTCATTGGATCATTGTTATACGCCATGCTAGGAACAAGACCAGACATTGCCTTCGCTGTTATCAAGATGTCTCAGTTCTCTGCAAATCCTACAGAAGAACATTTGCAGAAGGCGATCTACATCGTTCACTATCTTTCACACACAACATCTTATGGAATCACTTTTGATGCTAAAGGTCCTTCAAACGGCCTCATAGCATATTCCAATACAGACTGGGCTGGTGATATAGAAACTTCTAGGTCCACCACTGGTTATGCCATCTTCCTCACGAATGGCATCTGTTCATGGCTGTCTAGGCGACAGAAAAGAGTTCGACTCTCTTCCACAGAAGCCAAATATTGTGGAATGACCGAGTGTTGCAAACAACTCCAATGGATACACAACCTACTCAAGGAGATTCATATCTCTTTACCTCCCATTCCACTCTGTGTTGATAACCAGGGCACAATATTTCTAGCTTCAAACCCTGCTCAAGAAGGATGGACCAAACATGTTCGCATACCAGAACATTATGTCCATGAAGCTGTTCTTCACAAAGAAGTGGAACTTTACTATGTTCCTACTGATCAGCAATTTGCAGATATCTTTACCAAGAACTTAGGCAAGATAGCTTTTGAGTGTGGAAGAAAGTATCTCTCCCTCTACTGATTCATAATATTTCTAGTGAGGAAGAGTATTGAGAGATGAGACCTCGATGAAGATCTCATATCAGATCTATGACATTTCTAACATTCAGACTTCATCTTTCATATGTCATAAGATCTAGATTGATATCAGTTCTAGAGCAGTTCTATGTAAGAACCTCACATATGTATATAAGAGAGGACACATACGACGATTCCCCTCAGCCAGTCAATTGACTAAACCATTCCTCAGTTTATCCTCTTGTCTTCACCTCGACCTTTATTCCTTGATCATTAGAACAGTGAGTTATTCTCCTCACAGTTCATCCATAACCTCTGCCTTGACTTTGCCTGGGACTTCCACCCGCTACATATCACAGTTGAACCTCGTTCCCTTGGACAAGAGATTAGAGAGTTGGGTAGCTCCACCTCTTTAATGTTTTCCTTTTTACTATACTTGGATTCACACAGCTTGGTCTGTGCACAATCATGTACACTATTTAAGTAGTTGACGCTTCAACTGGGAACCCCAGTCTTAGCTATTTGGAATTATATCACCTAGGTATTCTTCTTCTAGGCTGGACCCCCTTAGGACATTCTGAGGGGCATACTGGGTAAACCTTACTACTCTACATCTTCTCTCTTTTCATTTTACACTCTCGACACTGATGATACCCTGTTGAAGGGAAGACTTCACCTTTGAGGTTTGAGGTTCAACCTTCAATGACTCCATCTCATTTCACCTAGCTAAGACTCCCTACTCGAATGCAAAGTAGACAAGACTCCTCCACCCAGTTCTAGGGCAACTGGTTCCACAAATGGTCAAGGCACCCCCAGAGGTCCTCTAGTAGGATCAGTAAGGGCAAGAATCTATGTCAGTAAACTACCCACTGACCACCAAGAAGAACTCCTTTGGTTACCTCCCAGGAGTAAAAGAAGTAGAGGTATGAAGATTGGCTACTGCCGACTTCAAAGTGCTTTATTACACTACCCTGAATCCTCACTGATCTCAGGAAGGAAGTCTCTGGGATGCCTTCTTCACTGGCATGACAAAGCTGTCACACAATATGCTGTTTGACATGGCCTACAAGATGTATGTCAAAGCCTTTTGGAAAGCAGGCCAAGCTTTCTTAGCAGAAATTGATCAAAAACGCTATGAACAAATGATCGTGGCAGACTTCCATTCTGCTAAAGCCGAGGCTTACTATAGGAAAAAGCTCGGCAAGGAGGAGAAAGAGAAAAGCAGAAAGGAAAAAACATTGCAAAAGGTACATAAAAGAGGGGGTAACCCCATTCAAAAATCAGTTTTCTATTTTGGACAAAGTCATCTTCCCTGCAGACATTTCAAACCTTCCTACCTATGACTTCCAATCTTTTTCCCCCTCTTGAGTGCCGACACCCACTCGATATGATGATGACCCTTTCGATTTTACAATTCGAAAGAAACCTACTAGTCCCCAACCACTTCCTGTCATTTCAGACGCTTCCCATTCCTCCCTTTTTATCTCTGCTTCAGATATTATTTATTCAAATTCTACCATACACTTGGGCTCAATATCCTTGCCCACTAATGTTTCATTTTATTCAGGATACCCACCATGGTGGAAGACAGTGACATGCTTGTCACTTGTGGACTCTGAAGCCACCAACATGTTCGTGGACAAAAAATTTTGTGAAGCTAACAACATTATAGGTACCCCTTTGGGAAGACCGATCAGCATCTCCAATGCCAACGGTACAAGTTCTAGTATTGGGAAGATTACTCACAAAGCAAGAATTATTGTGGAAGTTGAGGGTCATCAAGAACCCCTTGAAGCATTCATAATGAATTTAGGAACTCATGAAATTTATTTAGGATTCAACTGGCTTGTACGCCACAACCCAGAAATAGACTGGCCCACAAAGAGGCTAGAGTTTTCTTGTTGTACAAGCTACTGCAATGAAGGCAGGATACCAGCAAAGCTGAGGAAGATACTGTACAAGAGATCCCCTCAAGAGAGGACGACTATGCTCTATACAGCAGGACAGTTTGGAAAAAAGACGAGATTACCTCCACAATGGAGAAGCAGGCTATGGACTATGACCAGCCTGACACTTGGAAGATACCCCACCATGGGATGAATAATGGATACCCCTACTTCCAAAGAGGGATGACGATTGATGAAGAAAGAAGTGATCATCTTTATTGATGATTGCATGGTCTACACTAAAGGGAAGTTTTCACTTAATGAACCATTTTGCTATGCTCAGCCCTCGAAGGCAAGCACCAACATGTAATTCTGGTCACGTGACTCTTTCACACGATCACATGACTTCTCTCTTCTGGTACGCTCCTATGTCAGTATAAATTTCCTTCAGTCACATGATCTGACACACGTGACCACTCCGGCACTTGCCAATTGGCCGATAAGTTATCTTCTGCTCTTCTTTTGCCATTGGCCCGACAGCCTCCTTATCTTCCTTTCCCATTGACACAGACGATATGACTCAGGATACGCGATCTTCGCATCGTACGACTTCTCTTCCTTTTCTTCCATTGGACGATATGATATGCACTGCATGGTCTGTGCATGATTCTCTCTAGTATATAAACCCATGTACATAGTCGACTGGTTCCCCAGTCTTATCTACTTGATTCTACTTCCCAGGGTAGGATTTAAGGATAGCTCCTCGACTACTGGGATTACTCTTTAAAATTCAACATTCCCCCTCTACATGACTTTCAACTCTCTCTCCTTGCCACCTTCGTCACCGGTCAACCCTTAGAAGCCGGCACGCTCTCTTTCCTCTCATCTTCTGGTTGCTTAAATCTCGTTGCGTATCACTGATTGGAAGATAACAAAGATTCTTAAGAGATAAGTTATCTGTATATGAAATATATGAAACATGTTTCAGATACCTTTATCACCTGATGGCATAAGTCACTATCAGTTGAAATAAGAAGACATGATAGTGCTTCAAGAATAGTTTCAGGATGTGTTTCAGATATGTGTTTCAGGGGTGAAACACATATCAATCAGATATTGATAGATTTGAGATATGGAGTCAATAGCCAATTGATGTTATACATGTGCAGAACTGACTTAGCTAAGCCTCAATGATCCAATTAGAGAAGAGTGATAATGAATGAAAAAGCCACTATGTGAGTGATTGGAGCCTTCTTAATACCATTAAGGACTAAGGCACTTGCAATCATAGTTTGTGCTTGTTGAGCATCAACTATTAGGGAGATGCTCACACAAACAAGCCAAGTGTTCAGCAGAGATGCATAGAATTAGCTGAAGAGAGGGAAGTACATGGAGACAACCTTTATGTATGTACCTAGGGAGTGGATATAATTGGTAATGGCCATATATTGAATGTTGAAAAGTCAACTAATACAAAAGGGGAAAGATTCATAAAAGGAAATGGGACTCTGTTCCAATAAAGGAAAGTGGAACTCCATGCTATCAAAAGAGAAATATGAAATAAAGAAGTGGAGCTCCAGAGGTGGAAAAGAAAAGGTGAACTCTGGGTCCTAATGGGAATAGCTGAAGGGATGTTCTGAAGGCTATTCAGTTGAAATCCAAGTGTTCACCTTGGTGGAGATATCAAAGGGCACTGGATGAAAATATATCAACTGTAGTGGAGGAAGAGGAATCAAACCAAGCAGAATCAAAGGTGTAGACAAGTTCTGGCAAATCAAAGGAGTCAAATGAAGAAAAAGAAGAAATCATACCTGGGTTGATGGCCTCTATTCCTTGATAGACACTATCCTTAGCCACAAGAGTAGCACTGTCCCATCTGGTGGATGGCAAAACCATAACATTAGCTCCCTCCTCAGTAGGATGAAGTGTTGATTTATCAACCATTTCATCAAAATTGAGAGCACAAGTCCCCCATTGGAGACATTATCATCATCATCTCAGTCAGAGGGACCATGTCCAATGGGGTTGAGGTTAAGAGAATGTTCAGGGCAATCACATTGGCAATGTCCTGGACAAAGGACTTGGCAGAGGGAGCACCAGTAAAAGGGGCAGTGGGGTTGGAAGTGGTGGGGGCTACCACAATTGAAACAAGTATTTTGGTGACATCTGCAAGTTCTTCTAACTGGCAGTGGTACTAGCAGTGATGGGCCATCAGAGGATGCAGATGATGGAGTGTTGTTGATGATGGTGTTGACAAGGGCATGGAGGGCAGGAGGAGGTGAGATAGGATGGTTTTGACCAGATTCAGGTGGTCCAAAAGAGATGGTGGTGGTGACAGGGCATCTTCTAGTGGACTACAGGATTGTGGGTATTCAGATGGGGACTAGTGGAGGATACTGTGGGAGTGGGGACACATTCCTGTTGAGCAGATCCTATAGTAGGGACAATAGTGGATAGACCAGCTCAAGTGAGGGGGTGCTCTGTTCAGATGACTCCAGGAGTGGAAGGGAGATAGGCTTGTTGCTCAGAGGGGGATAAGGGAATGAGGACTGTGTGGATAAGGGGTTGTATATGGTTATGGGGAAGAATGGAGAGGAGGGGGGCAAACCTATGTAGTAGAGTGAAGGGCATCAAGGACCACTTCTCCTACCTCTTGGAAGGACATGATGAGAGTCTGGTTCCATGGGTCAGAGGTTGGGTTCAGAAACCTGTGGATGAGTTCTCCAACAAGACAGATTGAACAATATGCTTGTGAGTCTGCCAAGCATGGCAGAGGCTTGGAATAGAGAGTGCTTGCTCAAGTGAGACAGTAAGATGGAGGGAGGAGAGGACGACAGAATAGAGGATTCAACAGGATCATTCAGATAGTCTGGAAGGAAAAATGGGTATGTGATCTAGGGTAGAAAGGAGTTCCTCCAATGGGATATCAGAGGAGGAAGAGGAAGTGGGTCAAGGGGGCATAAAAATTCCAGGAGTGATGACAACAAATGGTTCACCAATCAGTGTGGTAGAGGCAATATGAAATGCAGCAAAAGCAACCACACCTGGAACTTATAGAAGCAGAAGAAGAATACAAAGTAGAAGCTATTGTGAGACATCAGGGTTCTGCAAGGAACCACCAATTTCTCATGAAATGGCATGGATACCTGTCCTCCAAAATACATGAGAACCCCCCTCCCATTTATGGAATGTCAAAAAAGCCCTAGCTCTATATAAATAGAGTCATCCCAATGTCTTCCCCCATTCCACCTCTCCATGAGAAAAAACCCCTCTTAGCTCTTCCTCTATTTCATGTTTATCTTTTGCTTTGATATCAAACATAAAAAATCTTGGAAAGATTGCCTTATATGTTTGTGCTACTATGTAGCTTTAACCAGGCCACATGACTATTCACTCTTCATCAGTAACAGCCCTTTTTCCACAATATTACTTTGCACACCATATGAGTAGGTTGAGTAAAATAGTCAGGGCCAATGTACCAAATACATATGTTTGATGATAAAAATGTATGGCACAATTTTGAAGGCCAGTAGTTTATAGGCAAGATTTTTTTGTGTTTCCTAGCCAGCTAGGTACCTTGCTAGGTTGGTCTGGGACAGTCTGGACAGCTCTGTCCAGCCAAAGGTCATTTTGCTGATGCAATAGCTTCTACTTTGTATTCTTCTTCTTCTTCTATAAGTTCCAGGTGTGGTTTGATAAATGGAGTTCCATATTCCTCAGTTTGGGAAAACAGGGAAAGGTGGAATGCATGAAAGACATCATGTATCTTCCAAGTGGGTGGGGAAGTTTTAATCAATAGACCACTGGGAATATCATCTGAGTGATTTCAAAGGGGCCTTCTTGTCTGAGGGCTAGCTTTGAGGAAGGGTACCTAATTTTGAGGTTTTTGTTGTTGAGTCAGATGTGTTGTCCAACTTTCCATGGGAGAACTTGATGGAGATTCATATCTGCATATCGAGTCAAACCTTCTGGTAGGCTTCCAGGGCTTCCTTCCAAGTGGAGTCAAAGTGAGAAAGTTGGTTTTGGGCTGATGGCACAAAGGTGGTTTTTGACAAAGGGGGATATGAGCAGAGTTCATATCTAATCATCAGGGAAAAAGGGGTGCATCTAGTAACAGAATGTATCATGGCATTGTGCACAAATTCTGCCAGTAGGAGCATGAAGGCCCATTGTGTTGGCTTTTCAGTAAGTAGCACCTTGAATTCATCCAGCCCTCTTGGGGCAAAGTGTCAGTGGACATTATGTTTGACAGGTTATGAGCCCTGAATGACATTCAATAGAGCATTACACCTTCTTAAAATTTGTGTGTGTGTGAAAATCAAATGGTCCATGTGTGACACTATCTGACCAGTTCTTGTTCAGAGCCACTCTGGTGTAACTCCACCCAGAAGTTAATGGCTAGGACATATGGTCTAATAGGAGACTATGTATGTCTCCTGGTGGTCATCTGTTCCTGAATGTCTACATATTTTCATGCTCCCTTTTCTTACTTTATAACAAAAGGTACTGATGACTCATACAGTAATCAACCAACTCAAAACTATGTCATCCTCCTTCACTTTTAAGGACATCCCCATGCTCACTGGTGTGAGCTGATCAGATGCAAGCCTACCTTCAAATGGCAGGGCTTTGGCAATCCTCAATGGTGTGCCCTTGTCCATCTAGGACTCCAGAGTTTGATTGGACAGTGTTATGCATGTGTGGAACAAAGACTTCACTTGAAATCCTTATCATACTTAGGTCTTTGCAAAGTACCAGAGTAGAGTATTGACTAAGACCTATTAGAGTAAAGTCCAAATGCAAGAGAGAACTCAAAGGGCTTAGTGTGTGTGGGTGAGGCAAACAACCTTCAGAGGAGCAAAGACTTTTCAGACAGAAGTGCATAGAATTAGCTGGGGGGCTAACTACTACAGTGCGAGTCTTATATACTACAAGGGGTTCTCTAAAGAGGAAGTCCCAGAATAGGAAAGAGACACTTTGCATATTGTATAAACTTAGGAAATCAACAAAATGTGTAGCATGTAGAAAGAAACAAATCAGAAAGAAGGCAGAGTCCTACATCTAGAAGTGGAAATGTGGTTATTCATGTATCATAAAGGAAATGATAAAAGGGGACTGCCAGGCACAGGAAAGTGGAAACTCCCAGTTAATCCATATAATATGGGAATTTCCCATTAGAAGTTGAAAGGTAAATGCCCATGGACAAACATGAGAAATGTGTCATATCTGTTAGGTGGTGCTGCAGTCAAGGACAAGTCATGCCAATGTCTGTTGAAGTGAGAAAGAGGAGAAAAGAAATTGATGTCTACACTGGCTTCTATCCTGGTAAATGCAGCCTCCAGTAGTTGATCCCATACCAGAGTTTCTTTGTCATTGTCCCATGCAGTGAAATTATGGGAAACCATAACATTAGCCTCTACATCATTAAGATGATTCACTGAATAATTATCCTCAAAAGGAGACATCACTCCTGTCAGCATCATCATCAATAGGTCATCTGGGCCTGTTTGAGAAATGAGCTGCTCAGATTGGGCAGTCTTGGGGGATGTGGCTGGGGGAGTATCGTTGGCAAGTAGAACATTGGTAGTAGAGACAATGGGGTTGGAGGTGCCCTGGGTTTCCACAATGAAAGCAAGTATGTTGGCAAGGGTGTTGTTGATGGTGGAGAGGAGGGATGGGGATTGGTGGTTGTCCATCCTTAGTGAAGGGGGTAGTGAGAGCAGCAATAGTGGTGAGAAATCCTTGGACCTGGCTGGCAAACTCTGTAGGGGGTGAGAGAATACATGTTCTAGGTCCAATTGGTCCCAGATGGATCAGAGAGGAGGTAGTCTCTGATCAGAGGGGAACAGGTTGCTCATTGGTATGATATGGGGGAGGAGTGGAGCCAGGAGAGGTACTGGGAGAGGGTTCCAGGACATCAGGTCTATAATAACCGAAGTGGAGTCAGATAGGTACGAGAACTGGAGCTGTGCTCTAAGTGATGCACAGGTACAAAATATATACTAGTATGGAAAAGGAAACAGAGGTGACGAGAAGTACGTATCGGAAGTCTGGAGGAGTGGAGTTGCATTATGAGTGAGATTGCTCCAGAGTTCGTGGGTGAATGAGCCAGAGTTGCATCCGGAGGGTCAGAGATGGACGGGATATGACAGAAAGATGAAGTCCAAAGAAGAAATACCCTGATTTCAACACCCTACTCTCTCTCTTTGTCTTACCATTCCTCACCTTGTGTATCTCCACAGCCTTGACCTTGTCTATGAACATTGTCTAGTCCATATACTCCACTTTTAGCTGGTCCCATAGTGCTTCTGGCAGTTTCTCCCTCAACATCCATATGAGGGCATTGCTCATGTTAATCTGACCATTTACATAATCTTACATGTCTGTCTGTTAGAGTCTGTGCCGACTCAGAGGTCATATATAACTCTGGAACTCTGGAGGTAGTGTCGAACAGGACTTGGCTTCAGCTTATGTGCTGCACCTTGTCAACAGTCAGTCCCTGAATTTCAGAGAAGTGGAGATTGGAGGTTTGGAGATGACCGATGCTAGGATCAAGTCAAGGAGGAAAGAGGATGAAGGATTAGACCATCAAGGTCTTGGAGGTTGGAGTTGAGTCAAAAGGAAATGATAATATTCAGACTGAGGAGTACAGGAGGTATCTATGGAGTATATATAGTCGGAGGAAAATTGGATTTGTAATCAAAGTGGAGCAGATTAGTAAAATGGAGAATGACTAAATACTGAGTAATACAGAGAATGACAAAGACAGAAGATGGGAACATAATAACCAGAGTGAAGTTGGATATGTATGAGAGTCAGAGCTGTGCTCGTAAGCAAAGCATAGGAATACAAGATATATACTAGTATGGAAATGGAAACTGATGTAATGAGAAATATGTATCAGAAGTCTGGAGGTGCAGAGTTGTGTCCTGAGCAAGATTGCTCTGGAGTTCATGGGTGAATATGTCGAGATCAGTGGTATTTCATCTTCAGATCTTCATCTCCAGATACCCTGATCTTAGATTGATCTTTGATCTGATCTATTGTTTCTCAGATGGAACAATCAACAGATTGATTCCAATGTTCTAGACTCATATCAAATAGATATGAAGAGTGCAACCCTAGAACATTCTGACAAACACCCTTGTCCACTATCATGTCTTCTTATTTCATATGATAGCAGATAGCTTATCCATTGGCAGATAACAGTATTTCATATAGAGATAACTTATCT
>JBBPMU010000553.1:0-18606 GCA_038090475.1 Wakefieldia striispora | reverse complement strand
AGTCATTTCACATGACTCATCCTTATCTCTTATTGTTCTTATCCTTCCATTCTTATTGGTAGATAAGAACCTCACATATGTATATAAGAGGAGATGCACAGGGCAATTCCCCTCAACCAGTCAATTGACTAAACAATTCCTCAGTTCATCCATTGTCTTCACCTCAGTCACCTATTCCTTGATCATTAGAACCGTGAGTGATTCTCCTCACAGTTCATCCATAACCTCTGCCTCGACATTGCCTGGGCCTTCCACCCGCTGCATATCACAGTCGAACCTCATTCCCTCAGACAAGAGATTAGAGAGTTGGGTAGCTCCATCTCTTTAGGTTATGAGCCCTGGTTGATCACCAGCCTTGACATCTTTTACTCGCATGCTATCTCCCTCCATCATGCCTTTGATCATGCTGATCTTGGAACCCTATGAGGTTTACTGGTTCACTCACCTGCTGTCATTGATCTTACAGGTCATGACTGTTCTTGTGGCACATGAGGTCATTCCCATTGTTATGCAGGTGCAGAACAAAGACTTCACTCGAGATCCTTTCATACTTGTAGTGTTGGCGATGACTAGGAGCAGAGCATATGGCTATTGCTCATGAGAGAGAAGCCCCAGTGAGTAACAAGAGACGGAAGACTGGAAGGGCTTAGTGCAGGAGGTAAGTCGAGCAACCTTCTTCAGGAGTGAAGACTTTGCAGGCAGATATGCATAGAATTAGCTGAGGAGCTATCTACTACAAGTTGACCCTTTATATACTAGGGGGGTTACCATAAAGGGACAATGCGTAAAAGGAAATCAACAAGACATGTCATATCGTGTGTATCATAAAAGGGAATCAATGAATGACATGTAAAAGGAAACGTACGTGTAAAAGGAAATGTGGAGTCCCGTGTCCAAGAGGAGAAGTGGGGTTCCGCTAAGTATAAAGAGAAAAGAGATAAATGGGACTTCCCGGTAGAAGTGAGTCAGAAATCTGAGGGCATCCGTAAACGTGGGAAACAGCAGTGTTCCTGTGCGAAGTCTGAAAGTATACTTAGAAGTCATGAATAATAGGGTCATGTTACGAACCCCATATTTTATTCCTGAAAGACGCTACACTCTTCACTGACATTTTTCAACTTTTACTTAGAACCCATTTCTTGCAGCAATCCGATTGAAGAACACCGTCTACCTGTATTTCGCAAGTCACGTGACTCGACGTCACCTGATGTTTATCTTTTGGTATGCTCCTATGACAGTATAATTTCCTTCTGTCATGTGATCTGTCACACGTGACCACTCTGCGGCACTTGCCGATTGCCGTCGGTCGAGACCTTCAGACTTATTCCTGGCGGCACTTCTTTGGGAATAACCCCTTTTGGACTTATTGACTTTCTTATCGAGATTCGGAGATCTCTTATCTCCATGGACACGTTTCACCTTCTTCTCTTCTCTTTGATCCCCGTCCAGTGAATGGCGGATGACCCTCAGATAGGATACCGGTCCGTTGATACGGCCGATGGTACGATCTCATTTCTTCTCATTCTCATTGGACGATTACAATACGCACTGCTTGGTCCGTGCACGATACTCTCCTGTATTTAAGTAGTAGACGCATCGACTGGTAACCCCAGTCTTTGCTACTTGGAATTTATTCTCCCAGGATATTTTCTTCTAGGCGAGACCCCTTAGGATCTTCTGAGGGATTACTGGGAAAACTCTTCCATCATCTACACTCCTAGCCAGAGGATAAACAGGCGCTCTCTTTTATTGAACGAGGATACCACCAAGGGTGAAGACTTCACCTTTGAGGTTCTGAGTTCAACCTTCAACTTTCGGTCTCGTTTCAGGTCATATTGACCACTATTGATGATCTCCCAAGTGAGGTCTCTATACGCCATTGAAGCGAAGCGTCACTCAAACAACCAAAAGAAGAGAGAAGGATAAGCATGCCAGGTTCTAAGGGTTTACCGGCAAGGAACACAGTGAGGAGAGAGTTCTGGAAGTCGTGAAGAGGTGGAATGGTTGAGGTAGATAGTAGTCCAAGTGAGACGAGGAGTTATCCTTAAATCCTACCCTTGGAAGTAGAATCAAGTAGATAAGACTGGGGTTACCAGTTGCAAGGAGAACTACTTAAATACATCTGAGTATCATGCACGGACCAAGCAGTGTGTATCGTATCGTCCAATGATAAAAGAGAAAGGGAATCGTACAATGTGAAGATCGCATATCTTGAGTCATATCATCTGTGTCAATGGGAAACAAAGATAAGGAAGTGGCCAGGCCAATGGCGAAAGAAGAGCAGAAGATAAGGTATCAGCCAATCAGCAAGTGCCACAGTTGGTCACGTGTGTCAGATCACGTGACTGAAGGAAGTTTATACTGACATAGGAGCGTACTAAAAGGGGAACGTCACATTATCATGTGAAAGAGTCACATGACATGAATTACATGTTGGTGCTCACCTTCGAGGGCTGAGCATAGCGAAATGGTTCATTAAGTAAAAAGTTCAATGAAGAAATGATGAAATCATAACATTACCCCTTCTAAGGTCTGAGTTGTCCCGACAAGGAGAGAACTTTTTTCAAGCTTCATAGTCTAGACGAGTGAGCGCTGAGCGCGAGTGGAAATCGATAGAATAATCAGAAAATAAGGAATTGAATTCTGTGATGGAGAGGCCACGTAATTTTCTGGGGGCAGAGGGGTGGGCTTGGTGAAATGTTTTGACCTTTTTGGGAGCATTTTTTAAGTGGTCTGTGGGCTCCCAAGTTCAGTCCAATTCTTCCCAACCTTTCCAGTGGACTAAATATTCCAATTTTTGATTCTTCATTCAAGAGGTGACAATGTAATCCACCTCGTGTTCCTCGTATTCTTCATCGTTGACTACTATAGCATCAGGTTTTCTGGTAGGTTGCCCTACTAGTGTCTCTCTGTAAGGTTTAACTCTGGAAACATTAACTGTAGGATGAATTGTGAACATTTTGGGTAAATGTAACGTGACGGCATTTGGTAAGACTTTTGTAATTTCGTATGGTCCGATCCATTTCTGTGGCATGAGCTTTTTTGCCGTGTATGGGAGCTTTAAGTGCTCGGTGGATAACCAGACCTGTTGTCCCACTTCATATGTGGGTGCGTCTGACCATTTGTGTGCAGCATTTTTTATCATCCATTGGCGTGTTTCGTCGAGTGCCTGTTTGATTTTGTCGTGGGAGTGAGTGCAATCATCTGTGAATTGAACTCCTTTCATGTTTTCAAATCTCAATTGTGGTTGATACATTTTTGTGATAGCGAATGGGGTGGTGTTGGTTGCTGACCCGAGAGAATTATTGTGTTGGAACTGTGCAAGTTTGAGCCATTCACACCAGTCGTCTTGTTTCTTTGCTACATAAGTGCGAAGATATTGTTCCATTTCTCTATTGATACATTCGGTTTGACCATCAGTTTGGGGATGATACACGGTAGAAATTTGTTGTTTGATGTCTAAAAGTTTACACAGATGTTTTGTGAACTCCGAGATGAATTGAGGGCCTCGGTTGGATATGACAGAAGAGGGTAGGCCATGGTTGCACCATACTTCATCTCGAAATAGTTTAGCTAGATCTAAAGAGGAAATCTTTTTTAAGCATGGGGTGAAAATAACTTCTTTGGAGAAACGGTCCACGATTACACATATAGAATCATACCCCTTAGATGGGGGTAATCCAGTGACGAAGTCAATAGATAGGTCTTCCCAGGGTTGCGAAGCTGACTCGAGGGGTAAAAGTTTTCCTGCTGGTGCCATTGACTTTCCCTTCGTGAGGGCACACACTTGGCAGTGGTCTATATATTTGGCAATGTCTTTAGTCATGCCATTCCAAGTGTAAAAGCGAGAGATAAGATGGCTTGTTCTAGCCCTTCCTGAATGTCCAGCTACAGGGGAATCGTGGAAAAGTGTTAATAATTCTGTTCAGAGAGATAGAGGAACGAATATTTTATGTTTATTGTTATGAAAACCATATTTTAACCTCGAAAAACGCTACACTTCTACTAACAATTTTTAACTTTTATCTAGTAATCAACCTTCTTGCGGCAATCCGATTGAAGAGCACCATCTACATGTACTTCGCTAATCACATGACTCGATGCCACCTGATGTTTTCCTTTTGGTATGCTCCCACAACAGTATAATTTCCTTCGTCATGTGATCTGTTGCACATGACCACTCTACAGCACTTGCCGATTGCCGTCGGTCGAGACCTTCAGACTTATTCCCGGCGGCACTCTCTTTGGGAATAACCCTTTTTGGACATATTGACATTCTTATCTCTTAGTCATTCCCTCTTACGAGAATACCCGATTGTGATCGTATCGGAAGGCACATGCCATAGAGAGCTGTGCAGTTTGTCATTTCCTTTTACTCATGATATGCTTCTATCAGACAGACATTACTCGATTAGGATACGCACTGCATGGTCCGTGCATGAACTCCTGTACTATATAAGTAGTAGACACATCGACTGGTAACCCCAGTCTTTGCTACTTGGAATTTACTCCCCAGGGTATTTTCTTCTAGGCAAGACCTCCTTAGGATATTCTGAGGAGCTTACTGGGAAACCTCTATACATCATTTACACTCCCAGCCAGAGGATAAATCGGCACTCTTTCTTTCCAAACAAGGATACCGCCAGGGGTGAAGACTTCACCTTTGAGGTTCTGGGTTCAACCTTCGACTTGTTGTCTCGTTTCATTTATCGTTTTTGTATACCTTTTCTTCATCACAGAAAGTGAATCCCTGTGGAATCGATGATTCTGTTAGTAGTGCAGTTTCTTTTTGAATCTTTTTGAAAAACGGAGAGACCATCATGGTATGATGGGCATTTACTCTGTTTCGGGAAGAACCACTATGTTTTCATTATGGTTTTCTACTGCATCGCCATGATCAGGTCTTCAGGAGAGCGCGTCTGCTCATCTGTTTTGCGTGCCTGGTTTGTAACACATGACGTAGTTGAACTCTTGAAGTAGAGTGTGCCATCTCGCTTGTCAAGGCGATAAGGTTTGCAGCTTCTTCCAATATTCAAGGTTTTTGTGATCCATCCATATTTCGAAGGTTTCTCTGCCAACCAGATAGTGTCGCCAGTCTTGTAGGGCTCTAATCACTGCTAGCAGTTCTTTATCATAAATCGGGTAGTTTCGTTCTGCAGAGTCAAAAGAATGTGAAATGAAAGCACAAGGCTTCCATATACTGTCATCGTCTTTTACCAACAGTACTGTGCCAGTTGCTATATCGGATGTGTCCGTTTCTACGCGCATCATCTTCTTCTGGTCAGGATACGCCAGAAGGGATTCTTTTGTGAATGCTTCTTTTAGCTTCTTGAATGCTGAGTCTTGTTCACTTCCCCATTTGAAGGGGGTATCTTTCTTGGTAAGATCGTTTAGTGGTCGTGCTATATGGGCGAAGTTAGGTATGAATCGTCAATAATAGTTACAGAGGCCTAAAAAGCCTTGCACTTGTTTGAGTCTGGTAGGCGTAGGCCAGTCCAGAACTCCTGCTACTTTAGATGCTTGCATTTCTACCCCTTCTTGGGATACAACCATCCCAAGGAAATCTACCTTTTTCTGTGCGAAGTGGCATTTTTCGGGTTTAATGAATAGATCGTTTAAGTGTAACCACTTGAGTACCTCCTTCACTATCAGTTCGTGTTCTTCTTGTGTTTTTCCGCTAGTGAAAATCATGCAGTCATTTATAAAGATGATGACTACCACATACATGTCATTGAATGTATCATTCATCATATTCTGAAAAGTAGATGGTGAGTTTGTCATTCCAAAATACATTACCAGGGGCTCGTATGTGCCCATTGGGGTCACGAAAGCGGGTGAGAGTCCTATTTGCTACACTTGCATGTCTGATCCGTTTACCAAGATGAGCAAAGTCATCAAGATAAGGACTGACGTGGTTGGTACAACCACTGTCAATCATCCAATGATTTCTAGTTTGGTGTTTAATGTTCCCAACAGTATAAAGAGAAGCAAACTTTGATTCAGAGGAAGAAAATACATTGTTCTCTGTAGATGAAGGTAGTTCTCTAGGTTTCATGCCTAGGCATCTATCAGGGGGGCTTTGTGTGGAGAGATGAATGGGTTCATAAAAGTCCCAAGTGGACCTCACTACTGGTGGTAGTGGAAGCTCTGAGACAGAATGTCCAGGAAGAGCTTGACCCATCATCAGACCTCCAATAACGTATTTTGTGCCTTTGATCTGTTTCTTCTTCTTCTTTCCTGGTGATCTGTCTTCAGGGGGAGTGGCAGGTTCTTCAGACAGAAAAGGAGGACCTGTGGCAGGGTTAGGGCATGGAGGAGGAAGAGGGATCCATGTGGAAACCATCATCGGGAGGATCAGATTCAGCTTGATCCCAACCATGTTCCACTTCATCTGATGCGAAATGTACTTCTGACATTTCATCAGACAATTGACGAATGCGGACGACATTATCGAAATCTTCTTCAACATGTCCATAGAACAGGTGTGAATCGGATATCCCAGGAGTCGAAATCATAGTGGTGGAGTTTATGATGGACTCAGTGAGTTTCCCTTTGCCTTTATCTTGCTTCTTCATCTTCTGGTTCTGCCTTTCATTGAACCAGGCTTTCTTCTGCTGTTTGTTAGGCTGTCTCTGACATGTTAAGTCAGGTTGGTTCGATCCAGAGGTCGGAGCAGGATTATTGGAAGACTTTTGTTTCTTCCATTTATTTTGCTTTGGTGGACCAGACTGGATAACATTGGTCCGATTAAGACCAGAACCAGATGCTTGTGGCACCTGTATAGCAGAGATATGAGATGCAAGTGGGCGTTGATTCCCAGCACAGATGTCACATTCCTGAAGGATGTGAGCGGTGACAGAGTCGACAGTGAAGTCACAAGCTTCAATTGTCTGGATGAGGGTGGATTGAAGATTATCGAATGAATCTGGGAGCTGTGCCATGATCAACATGGCTTTGTGATTCTCGCTGAATGGTGATCCAGCAGCAGCCATTTCTGTGTAGAGTTGTTTCATCCTTGCGATGTCTTCTGCAGCAGAATGTTCCCTGATTTTCATGCATAAAATCTTGTTAAAGGCCAAAAATTGACTGGCGATCCCTCTATCAGCAAATCTCCTCTTCATCTTGGTCCAGTAATCAAATGTCAAAGACCAATAGATGTCTTTGGTGACTGCTGGTGTCGCAGGGGTTGTAGATGTCGCTGTGACTGCAGCCGTTTGAATTACTGTCTCCTTTCGATGTTCTTCTCCCGCTTCTTCAGACAGATCTTGATTCGATGTAAACACTAGATATGAAAGAGCCTTCCTGTCTGTTGCTTTCCAATCATTGACATCGTTGATGTTGAGGGTATGCGCAACAGAACCTGTTCCTTGACCTAAGATGAGGAAACTGGCAAGATCAACTGATCGAAAGAGAGCTTCAATTCTCTTTGACCAAGGGTGGTATGATTGTTGACCAGTCAGCTGAGGGATCTTGGCGAGAAGGGTACTTTCAATCTTGAACGAATTGTGAATCGGGAAAGGGGCCATTATACTGAAAGTCTTATTAGTCATGACAGTTCTTAGTCAAATAAACTTTCCTTATGGCATGATCAACAAGATATCAAGAAAAATACAGCAAGTACCAAAAAGAGTCCTATACAGCATGTGTCCTCATAAGTGCCTGTGTCCTAGCCTGAGAGTGCACTCCTGCTAGTCGATTGGAAAAAGTAGCCACCTGTACGTTGGCAAGGAGGTCATAACACTGCTCCTGTTGAAAAGGATTGGTTGACGTCCTAAGTACTCTCTGGATACGTTTGAGGCGTGTATTGCCAGGTGCTCTCTTCCACTTCTTGCGTAGGTATTGGTCCATGCCTCTATGGAACTTCCTAAGTGGAGGAGCTGGTGGATTTCTGAATTGATGAGCGTTGTGCCAGGATAAAGGGTTCACCTTGAAGTTCGGATGTACCAAGGAATCATAAAAGACTGCATGGGTATCTCTGGGTCGAAAATCATCAACAAATGAAGAGTCGGCAGGAGGAGGAAACATATCGTGTCTGTAAATCTCGAAACTGTGATGGTGGGTGAGAGCTGAAGGCATAGAATTGTAAGTCTCGATTGGCATTGGCCAACTGGCACCTTCATAAATAGAGGAAAGGGTTTTGCCTGGGAAATAAGACGAGATAGCAAGGATGGAGGCGTCCAGAGTGCTGGTCTCGGCTGTCTGAAGTTTGAAAGGCTGGACAAGCCGGTTGGGAGGAGGAAAGTCCTGATCCCAATAAGGAGCTACATCTGAACCAAAATAATAGGGTATCTCAGCTACCTTTGTCGAATCCCAGACAAGGTCTTCTTCACCCAGAGGTTTCGGAGTGCGAAAGGTTGCTACTCGATCTCCTGGCTGCTCTAGTAAGCCCATATTGGTGAGGGCCCATAATTGTTGATGTTCCATCCCCGTTATCTCTAACTCGTATGTCTCCGATCTCCATGGTGTCGCACTCTCCAGTGCATCGTAGGAAATTGGGGGAAGTCCCAGCTGAAGGTTCCTCTCAACTTGTGCAAGTAGAACTGCCTGAGTGTTCGTCATCTCGACTTGCAAGAGACTGCAGGTTTCGTGGTCTGGCTGGAAGTTCATCTTGACCAGAGATTGGTGGTCTTGGTCGGAGCTAGAGAGGGACAGTCCTGCAGAGCTGATGGAGTGGTTGGCCATTGCGAGTGTAAGGAGGAGGAGGAAGGTCGTTAAGAGGTTCGTTCAAAGATGGTTGAGTGTGACGTGCACGAAGAAAAGCTTGTTGATTGCTAGGGATGATCAATAAAAAGCCTCGATGACTGTTTGGTTGAACCTGATCAAAGGTAGGGTGGTAGGAAAAACCAAAGTCACGGTGTCGATGAATGAACCTAAAGCCTTCATGATGGATGCGATGATGTCTCCAGGTGGAACCTAGGTGCTGTCCAAAGCAAATCTCTCCTTCTTCGAGCGGATGGCTACAAAGGAGACAAGGAATTGTAAAGGGAGGAGAGTCATCAGGAGTCTCCAAGAGAGGTGGGGAATGAGGTGAAGCGCGGACGGTAGGCGAGGGGGATGCTGTAGTAGGGGGTGGTACTGGTATTGGACTTGTATCTGTTGCTCTCACTTCAGGAGGTTGAAGCAGTTCTCTTACTTGGTATGGTACTCTAGTAAGTGAGATGTTGAGTATCCATACACAAGGTCCAACTCGAAAGTTAAACAAGAGAGTGAGAACGCCAAAGGAATCTTCTGACTGAAGAAGATGATACCAAATGGCACCATCTGTCACGGCAAAGACAGCTACATCACCAATGACTCTAGTGACTTGTCCATGTCTGATAACAGACATTGCTTGGACAATCATTGACAAGAGTCTGTTATGCAGGTGCAGAACAAAGACTTCACTCGAGATCCTTTCGTACTCGTAGTGTCAGCGACGACTAGGAGCAGAGTATTGGCTATCGCTCGTAAGAGAGAAGCCCCGGTAAGTTAAGAGAGACGGAGAACTGGAAGGGCTTAGCGCAGGGGTTAAGTCGAGCGACCTTCTTCAGGAGCGAAGACTTTGCAGGCAGAAATGCGTAGAATTAGCTGAAGAGCTATCTACTACAAGTCGACCCTTTATATACTAGGGGGGTTACCATAAAGGGACGACACGTAAAAGGAAATCAACAAGACGCGTCGCGTCGCGTGTATCATAAAAGGAAATCAACGAATGACACGTAAAAGGAAACATATGTGTAAAAGGAAATGCAGAGTCCTGTGTCCAGGAAAGGTATCGGAGTCCCATGTCCAAAAGGAGAAGTGGAGAGCAGCTAAGTATAAGAGGAAAGAAACAAATGGGACTTCCCGGTAGAAGCAAGTCAGAAGTCCAGGGGCATCCGTAAACGTGGGAAACAGTGGTGTTCCCGTGCGAAGTCTGAAGATAATCTTAGAAGTCATGGAACAGAGGGTCGTATTGACTACTGTTGATGATCTCCCAAGTAAGGTCTCTATACGCCGTGGAAGAGAGGTCAAACCAATAGCAATCGTATGAATGAGTAGGAAAGAAAAACGTATCCATGTCCATCTCTTCTTCACCAAAGAGTTGTCTCCATATAGTTTCCACATCGCATTCCCAAGTATCTTCAAAATCCATAACATTAGCTCCCCTGTCGGAAGAATGATTCACCAAATCATTATCATCAGATGTGCTCGTCATCGAAGTCTGAGAGAGCATTATCATCAATAAATCGTCGGGTCCGGGGAGGGCGTCGTCGGTCAACTGGGCAGTTCCGGGAGAAGTGTCCAGGGGAGGTTCGAAGGCAGTGGGTGCATCGATAGTGGGGGCATCTGGGTTGGAGGTGGCCGGTGGACCCGCAACGATAGCAAGTACGGAGGCGAGAAACTTGTCGGGGGATGGGAGGGGGGACCGGGACTGGGGATTTGGAGGGGGAGGAGACTGGCTCCGTGAGTTCAGCGAGGGTTGTGAGAAATTCTCTAACCTCGTTAAGGTCGAGTTCGACAACCGGAGTGGATGGCTGAACACGTGTTCCGGATCCAGGAGATCCCAAATGGGTCGCATCGAGTCCAGGCGTGGGTCGTCGGGGAAGAGGTTGGTGGTGGGAAGAATATGGGGGAGGGGCGGCATCAAGAGCGGGAAGGGAAGTCGAGTCCAACTCATCAGGTCGGATTGGGTAGGTGGGGACGGGGGCGGGTAGAGGAGCTCTGGTAATGGGGTAGAGACGAGTGGTCTGTTCCAAAGGGTAGAGCACTCCATACTCAGCAGGAGTGAGATAGTCTCGCTGTTGGAGAGGGGAGAGGCTGATGAGAGTGGTTCGAAGGAGGGGTTGGACGTTGTTGGCGGGTAGGGTAGGGATGAATAGTCTGAATCCGACGTGGTCCAACGCATCGAGTATAATCCCTCCAGTACCCTGGATGGAATAAGAGAGGGCCGCTGCCCAAGATTCTCCAAGTTGGATCGGGGATCGTTGTTGGATCTCCAATGATAGGATGGTATTCCTGAACGCCTGGATGAGGATGGGGATAGTCGCCGTCGCCTGAGAGGATAGGGTGAGGTTGGCGAGTGGGGTGGAGAGGGGGTGACAAGAGGATTGAGGCATAGAAAATGTTTTGGTGGAAACATGGGAGTCTATCTAGAAAAATGGGAACTTTGTCGAGAGTACGGAGTAAGGCGTCGAGGGGGACTTCCAAGTACGCTGTAGGAGAAGAGGGTGAGGCAACTGGCATAGAAGAAGAGGAGTGAGAAGAAGAACGGGAATGGAATGACTCAAGAATCGTTTCAACCGTCCGCCTCAGCCGTCCAGCCAGAGTAGGTGGCGCCGGTGGAATAACAGAGGACGGGGGTGGTGACATCGTGGGGGGAGACGATTCCGACAGAGATTCCATGGGGAGTGATGTGGGCGATGAAGAAGAGGGAGTCGCGGGAGTATTGGACTTTGAGGGCGATGGCAAAGATGCAATAGAAAAAGAGGACAGTGAGGGCAGAGAAAATGAGGAATACTACGAGGGGGAAGGTGATCTCGATCATGTAGGAGGGGAACGGAGTGAGGGGAAAGCCTTGGGACGAGAGGCTTTATATAGGTTGAGGATGGTCTTGGCATTTACCAAATTGGATGGCGGTTCCCACGTATTGTCAGAGGATGGATAGCCTTTCCATTTGACAAGGAACTGCGGATTCCGAGCGGAACCCCGATGTCCCACGATAGCTTCGACTTCGTATTCTTCTTCTGATCCGAGAAGATCTGGTGGCGGTCGTGAGAATGAGGGGCCGTGTTCGTCGGTTTCTCAGTAAGGGAAGAGAATTGAGGCGTGGAAGACGTCATGAATCTTCCAGGTGGGAGGAAGTTTGAGTTGATATGAGACGGGAGAGATAACTTGGGTGATTTCGAAGGGGCCCTCTCATCGAGGGGAGAGTTTTCGTGAATGGTAGCCAAGTTTCAGGTTTTTGTTGTCTAGCCAAACCTTCTGACCGACTTTCCAGGGAGTGAATTTGGTGGTAATGTGGGATTTCATGTCATCTTGCGCCTTTTGATGGGCGGCAAGAGCTTCCGTTCTGGCTTCGTCAAGTTTGGTAAGGCGTTGTTCGGCGGCCGGAACAAAGGTGGTGTGGGAAAGAGGGGGATAGGAATGGGGTTCATAGCCATACATGAGGGAGAACGGCGATTGGTTGGTGACAGAGTGGGTGTTGGAGTTGTGAGAGAATTCCGCCATGGGGAGAAGTGATGCCCAGGTGGTGGGTTTTCCCTTGCAGAAGATGCGGAGATAGGTTTCGAGTTCCTGGTTGACCCATTCCGTGTCGCCATTGGTTTGAGGATGATAGGCAGTAGAGAGTGCAAGGTCGTAATTTAAAAGGCGAGCAAGTTCTTTGGCGAAAGCAGAGGCAAATTGAGGGCCACGATCGGAGATCAGTTTATCATGGAGGCCAAAACGGGGGAAAACCTGGGAAAAGAAGAGGGAAGCCACACCCTCGGCGGAGATAGATTTCGAGCAAGGGATGTAAATCACCCCCTTTGTAAGACCATGGTCGACCACGACCATAATAGAATCATAGCCGTCTGACGGGGGAAGATCAGTAATGAGATCGACAGAGATTTGTTGGAAGGGTTGGGTGGCTTTAGACAAAATGGGGGATAGCAGTGGAGTAGTGGGGTGGGTGATGACCTTGTTGGCTTGGCAAGTAGCGCACCTGGCGATGAATTTGCGAGCAAAGGTAGCCATACCAGGCCACCAATAGTCACGACAGAGGAGGTGTAAGAGGCAGAAATAGCCGGGATGGCCGGCAGTGGGCGAATCGTGGATGGAAGTAACCAAGTCCTTCCGGGCGGAGTCGGGGACGTAGAGGCAACCTTGGAAGAAGAGCGATTCATTATGGAATTCCCAGTCCTTAGGGGATGCGCAGGGGAATAAGGAGGAATTGTTCTGGAGGGCAATCATGGCTTTTTGAACCAGAGGGTCGGCCGGGGTGGATTCGGCGATCTTGTTGGCGAGGTCAACATCAATAGCATTGATGAAATGTTCGGGGTCGAGGAGAACAACATTTTGGTTGTCCTCGGAAGTGTCCACGAAGTCTTTCCTAGAAAGTGCGTTGGCGGGACCCATGTAGGATCTGGGGCGGGTGTTGTAAAGGATGTCGAAGTCCTGTAAAAAGAGCATCCAATGGGCGTGTCGGCGGGAGAGTTTTCTGGGCTCCTTGAAATAGGTGAGGTTCTTGTGGTCGGTAATGATGGTGACAGGGTGAGGAGTACCGCTAAGGTATTGGCGCCATTCCTCGAGAGCCTTGATCACGGCAAGAAGTTCTTGATCATAGATGTCGTAGTTGCATTTGGTGGGGGTGAAGGTGCACGAGAAATAAGAGCAAGGGTGGAGGTCACCATTGACGTCTTTTTGCATAAGGACCGCACCAGCGCTGGTAAGGGAGGTGTCAGTCATGACAGTGAACGGTCGTTGAGGTTCTGGCATTGAAAGGACTGGCAATGTGAGGAATTTCTGTTTGAGAGAGTCGAATGATTGTTGTTGATTGGATTCCCACTCCCAAATGGCAGATTTCTTGGTGAGGGCGATTAATGGGGCGGCAATGGCGGAGAAGTTGGTGATAAATTTCCTGTAAAAACTGCAGAAACCTAGAAAGGAATGAACTCCTTTAACGGAGGTGGGTGGCACCCAAGTCTTAATGGCAGAGAGCTTGGTGGGGTCCATGCATATTTTGCCTTCAGCAATGATCATTCCTAGGAAGTCAACAGATTTCTGAGAAAAGGAACACTTTTCCAGTTTGAGATGTAAGCGGAGTTCTGCCATATAGTCCAAGACGCGGCAGGTTCGTTCATCGTGAAGCTCCTGATCGTCCTTGGTGTGAATCAGGAGGTCGTCCATGTAGATGATGAGCCACCCTTCGGCCATCATGTCGCCAAAGTAATGGTCCATAAACGCCTGGAAGGTCGGGGGGCCGTTGCACATTCCGAAAAACATAATAAGGGGTTCGTAGAGGCTGAATGGAGTGATGAAAGCAGCCTTCCATTGGTCGCCATCTTTGATTCGAATATTGTTGAACCTCCATCGGACATCCATCTTGGTGAAGATATTCGATCCATGAAGTTTGTCCATGAGGTTGGGAATGAGGGGGAGAGGGTAGGCATTTTTGACCGTGTGTTCATTAAGGTATCAGTAGTCCTGGCAGGGTCGGAGTTTTCCGTCTTTTTTGGTGACAAAAAAGAAGGGGGCAGCTTGAGGGGATTTGGATGGGTGTATGGTCCCCTTGGTTAAGTGCTCGTCAATGAAGTCCTTGCAGGCCTTCATTTCCTTGGGGTTGAGCGAATAGGGTTTGGCCTTTCGTGGGGTGAACGAGTCCTTGAGTTCGATGGTGTGGTCGAAGTCTCAGGATGGAGGAATAAAGCCCTCCTCTGGCTCGTCAAAGACCTTTTTGTAATCCTTGAATGCATCGGGCAGCACTACCTGTGTGGCCTGTCTCTGCACTGCAATGGTGGTGGATAAGGTTACCTTCTGGATTACTTCCGGTAAGATTCCAGCCTCGCGTGCTTTTCATTGGAAATGCTATTTGATGGCTCGCTGCCTTGCATCATAGTTGGCCCGGGACGTAGTATCCAGGTTCTTTTCCAAAAATCGAATAAGGTAGGCTTGCGCTTCCTTTAGGGGGTCATCATGTCGTCGAATCTTTTGTCCACCTTCGAATTCGATGGTTCGATTGGTCCAGTCGATCCAGGGGTTTACTTTTACCAGCCACGGCATTCCCAGAATAACATTTTGGGATCCACAGTTGATCACCATAAGTTCCTGTTGGTGTTCTGTGTCAGCATAGCACAGGGTAATGAATACCTTGTGGCGGATTTCTCCAGACTTGTTCTTGGTTCCATCTACGTTCTTGGCTCCTATTGGTTTGGCGAGTCAAATGAGGGGGATTCAGTTTCATACAGCGAAGTCTCGGTCAATGAAGGATCCAGTTGCTCCAGAGTCGATGAGGGTGGTGGTGGCGACGATTTCTCCTGTCCTTCCTGCATAAAGGGATACGGGAATGTGTATTGCCCTATCAGCAGGAGAGGATACAAAAACGGGAGCTATTTGTACAGGAGTCCTTGTCCTTGAGGAAGTAGACATCGCTCTACTCCTCAGTGTTGAAAATCCTCATCTTCTTCGGTGATCTGTTGGATTTCGTCCATCAGGTGGTCTTGAACCAAGGGTTTGTCCGAAAACAGATCAAGCAATCGGATAACTTGATGGTCCTTCATTCCTCTAGCCTTGGCATAGGCAGAGAGGGGGTCGGTCGGGAGGTCTTCTTCGGCCGTCCTAATCTTCTGTGGGGGAGAACAACGGTTCTGCCCATTACGGTGTTTGCCGGTGAAACAGCCGACACGGTGGCAAATGAAGCACTTCTTGTTCTTGATGTGGTCGGATCGTTCTGCCAGGGATAAAGAGACGTAGTCCACATCCATGGCCATGGGGTCGCAGGGTTGGGAGGTGGATGCGGTCGATCCGATATAAGAAGTACCTCCTCTTCTCAAGAGGTCGTTGCAGACAATAGCATGATAGAAATGAGAGGCTTTCTCCAGCCAGTCATTCGTGGTCGTGGGTTCCTTCTCCAAGGCTGTCATCATAGTCGCAAGTTGGCGCGAAACAGCGCGTTTAAGAAGATCCTTGAGAACAGATTGGTCGGTAATGTCGCTCCTAGAGGCTTCCAGCTGGAAGGCGCTGCGGAAAGCATCAAAGTCGCCGTTGAAGGGTTTCCCTTCCATACGGATGTTGTGGAGGGTCATACGCGCGGTGTCTTTGAGGCCAGGGGGTATAAAGACAGTGCGGAAGTCCTTCTCAACCTCAATCAGGGTATCGGCCCAAGAGGCAACGGGGGTGTTCATAATCTTGTTGAGCCATGCTTCGGAGAAGGTTGCCCCTCTCCCATGGTTCATTTGATTCAGGAGGGTAATTGTGATCTTCTTATCGTTGTACTTGGTGTCATTAATGGCGAAGTAAGCTTTCATTGCCAACAGCCAGCGGGAGGCGTCTTCACTCTTGCCAGAGAAGGGTTCTGGGCAAGCTGCCTTCAATTCTTCTTGGGTGGGGTTCGACATGCTGCTAGAGCTAGGGGCGGGGGAGGGGGAACGAGTAGTTGGGGTGTGCTGGGAAGATGGGAGAGTCGATTGGAACTGGAGGGGGGAGAGCGCGGGGGTGGAGCCTAGAGGGGATGGGATGGGAGTGAAGGAAGGGGTAACGTTCAAGAGGGGTCCTCGTCGAGTATTAGGGGAAGGGACTTGAGAGGAGCCGGCTACTCGTCATCTGGGTTGAGTAGGGGAACGTGGGGAAGAAGTTCCAGAGGGTCGTGTGGACTGGTAAGGGTTGGCATAGGGGGAAGCAGCAGGTGGTCGTTCGTCGTCAGATGAGTCCTCCGAAGCAGGAGAACGATACGTGGTGTGAAGTTGGGCGGATCCTGTGCGTAGTAGCAGGGATCAAGGGACAAGCTAATTCTTTTGTTATGCAGGTGCGGAACAAAGACTTCACTCGAGATCCTTCATACTTGTGGTGTCATCGACAACCAGGAGCAGAGTATATGGCTATCGCTCGTAAGAGAGAAGCCCCAATGAGTAACAAGAGATGGAAGACTGGAAGGGCTTAGCGCAGGAGTTTAGTCAAGCGACCTTCTTCAGGAGCAAAGACTTTGCAGGCAGAAATGCGTAGAATTAGCTGAAGAGCTATCTACTACAAGTCGACCCTTTATATACTAGGGGGGTTACCATAAAGGGATGACACGTAAAAGGAAATCAACAAGACACGTCGCGTCGCATGTATCATAAAAGGAAATCAACGAACGACGCGTAAAAGGAAACATACACGTAAAAGGAAATGCAGAGTCCCATGTCCAGGAAAGGTATCAGAGTCCTGTGTCCAAAAGGAGAAGCAGAGAGCAGCTAAGTATAAGAGGAAAGAAACAAATGGGACTTCCCGGTAGAAGCAAGTCAGAAGTCTGGGGGCATCCGTAAACGTGGGAAACGGCAGTGTTCCCATGCGAAGTCTGAAGATAATCTTAGAAGTCATGGAACAGAGGGTCGTATTGACCACTGTCAATGATCTCCCAAGTAAGGTCTCTATACGCTGTAGAAGAGAGGTCAAACCAATAGCAATCATATGAATGAGTAGGAAAGAAAAACGTATCCATGTCCATCTCTTCTTCACCAAAGAGTTGTCTCCATATAGTTTCCACGTCGCATTCCCAAGTATCTTCGAAATCCATAACACAAAGAACTCTATATGGTTCAGCCCAAAGGATTCATTGTCCAGGGAAAAGAGAATAAAGTCTGTAGGCTTAGACAATCCATCTATGGCCTGAAGCAAGCTGCACTTCAGTGGAACAAGCAGCTAGACAGAACCCTCCAAACAAAGATGGGTTTCAGACATCTTTTCACAGATCCTGGAGTTTACTTTAGGAAACAGGAAAAGATGTTACCATCATCATTTTCTATGTTGACAACACATTGTTCATGGGAAATAACCTCAAACTTATCTGCCAACACAAGAAAATGTTCATGAATCAATGGGAATCAAAAGATTTGGGTACTGCCACCAAATATCTAGGATTCAGGATTGTCCATGATCGTAAAAAGAAGACATTATGATTAGACCAAACTCCATATGCTCAAAAAGTTGTGGAGCACTTCGGACAAGTCAATGCTAAACAAGTATCAACTCCCTTACCTACTGGCTATAACCCAAAACCTGCAGAAAAGGAGACCACCACAGAACTTCATTCTCACTATCAATCAGTCATCAGATCATTGTTATACGTCATGCTAGGAACAAGACCAGACCTTGCTTTTGCTGTTATCAAGATGTCACAGTTCTCTGCAAACCCTACAGAAGAATATATTGTTCACTACCTTTCACACACAACATCTTATGGGATCACTTTTGATGCCAAAGGTCCCTCAAATGGACTTCTGGCATATTCCGATACAGACTGGGCTGGTGACATTGAGACTTCTCAATCCACCACTGGTTATGCCATCTTCCTTGAAAATGGCATCTGCTCATGGCTGTCTAGGCGACAGAAACGAGTTTGTCTTTCTTCCACAGAAGCCGAATATTGTGGAATGACCGAGTGTTGCAAACAAATCCAATGGATACACAACTTACTCAAGGAGATCCATATCTCTTTACCTTCTGTTATGCAGGTGTGGAACAAAGACTTCACTCGAGGTCCTTTTGTACTCGTAGTGTTGTCGACGACTAGGAGCAGAGTATATGGCTATTGCTCGTGAGAGAGAAGCCCCAGTGAGTAACAAGAGACAGAAGACTGGAAGGGCTTAGCGCAGGAGGTAAGTCGAGCGACCTTTGTCAGGAGCAAAGACTTTGCAGGCAGAAATGCGTAGAATTAGCTGAAGAGCTATCTACTACAAGTCGACCCTTTATATACTAGGGGGGTTACCATAAAGGGATGACATGTAAAAGGAAATCAACAAGACGCGTCGCATCGTGTGTATCGTAAAAGGGAATCAACGAATGACACGTAAAAGGAAACGTACGTGTAAAAGGAAATGTGGAGTCCTGTGTCCAAGAAAGGAATCGGAGTCCCATGTCCAAACGGAGAAGCAGAGAGCCACTAAGTATAAAAGGAAAAGAGATAAATGG
>JBBPMU010000552.1:7919-18643 GCA_038090475.1 Wakefieldia striispora | reverse complement strand
CGCTCACAGGGACATCTTTTCCAACGATCGTCGGGGTCAGAAGGGTAGACCAGCTATGAGATGTCAGGAGAGGAAATGGATGATGCTGTAACTAGTGCGTACCTTGATACCATCAACTTTGTCAGCCCAAACATAGCAAGCGTGAGCAGGTTGATGGGGATGTTGTACGTCAACAAGATTCCACCTCTAGCTAAGGCGATTCCACCTTCGAGTTTGATCAACGAGATGGGCTTGTGCATACGGTGCCGTAATGCCTCCTTGAAGGCCGTGGTGAAGAATCTGCGAGGCGGCGTGTCAGCGGGCGCCATTGACTGGCTTGTAAATCGGACGTACGACGTGGTCAGCAACGATAACACTGTGCCAGTGGGCGTAATCACCAGTGTGAGCTCCGACGGCCATAGGGTCAGCACCTGTGCGATGTCGTAGGGAAGCTGGAGAGTATTGTACGTCCGCGCTACACCGAACACGGCCCATGCAAAGGTGAAATGGATAGCTTGTCCTAGCCCAGCAAAGAAGAGGACCGAGAGATGAAAGATTTGTGTGTTTGTTTCCGGTCGCATGTAATGGCCTGCTAATGGGGTTCACCAGTGCGTATGAGAGTAAATCCTTGGCCCTCTTATAACTGTACTTGCCAAGGCAGCTGAACTGGATTCATAGAGGAAACAGTGACTTTCTCGATCATTTGTTGTCCTCGCGGGTTCCTCGCTGCAAGTGTGCTCCCTCACATGATCACCAACGAGATGAAGACACAGGCAGCAAAGTTAGCCGAGCACGGACCAGGGGACACCGTTTGCAACTTCCGTTTGGAGCGTACTGTAGGACATAGAGAAGCGGGTCTTCGGCTACGAAATTCAAGAATGAGGGTGCAGGCGTTCGCCACGCAAAGAATTGTGGCTCATGGGCCATGCCAGGCATTGGGCTTCACCCACAGATACCGACTCGATACATGAGGGTTCTTCTTGGACCTCTGATACGACTTGGGTGAGACAACTTTTCAACTAGTTGTCTCTCTGCAAGTCCAGCACACTACAAACACGCGTATAGGCAGCTACTATCTCGTCACAATCCCATATGACAAGCCCACGATACCCCGTCCTTGATCGTCGATTGGTCAATCATCACGATTGGCGGCCTGGAGTAAAAACAGAACGAAATTGAAAGACAGAAACGAGGAAATACAGGCAAGTCACCGGAGAGTGTTTGCAAGAACCTAATCATCTTCGCCATCTTTGGTGGAGTGTTGCCGTGCTCTTGTCGCGACTGAATGAGAATCAGAACGAGTGGGCATCGTCATACCGGTGATGCCGTTGAGTGCGAGCGCGATATGGATGTCTTGAGAGGGGATAACCAGGGGGATGGCACGGATCGGCAAGGCAATGGGATAGCGGTTAGGGAAGTCGTAATAACGAGGGCACCTGCTGGCCGTTGTTGCCAGCTTTTCCGTCCTCTGAGAACTTTTAAATGGGCGATGATGTGTCAGGTGCCTTTGTCGTTGCCGCCCATCTTCCTGTTGTCATGCGGGCCCTACCTCGCCCTTTACTGTCGCTTAACCAACGCCCTGTTGAAGACGCCCCACACCCTGGCGCAATGAATATGGTATATTTTCAAACTCTCCTCCCGCACTAACCTTCAGCCAGGTCTTTTCATTGATGTCGTGTGCTTTGCTGTCATCGTCCCAACACCCTGTTCGAGACGGGCCACCCTATAGTGCAACGAATACAGTATATTCACGTACTCATCGGCCCTTTCCGTGCTAACCCCACCGTCAGATCTCTTCATTGATGTCCGTGTACTCTTCGCACACTCATTACTGCCATGTCATTACACCGGTTTTAGTTTATCTACTCACCCCCCCATCAAATCTCTCGGAGATCACTATCTCTGTGGTATTTACCTCTCTCCCCTTCCTAGTGGGCATTTCCAGCGCGTTCGTCGTGCTCATCCCCGATATTCATGTTCTGAAAACGTTCCACCTATGAGGGGTCAAGTCAGCCTGAAGTTTGGAAGGAAAAGAAAGACAAGACAAGGTACGTACAAGTTCATCTATGTCAGGTAGGGGCAGATTGGGTGGCGGTTCCCAGTGCTCTCGCACCGGAACCACAGGGGGGAGAATCTCGCGCAAGGAGAGACGTGTCCACTCAAACGAACCTCTGTTCGTTCGGGGGACGAAGGAAGTAGCGGCGTCCGACGTGAGTAAATTGGCTAGCTGTTCGACTGGGCGACCTGGAAAAACGAAGCTGCATGACATGGGATGAAGTGGATAAGGAATAAGAGGGAGCGTTGCAAAGTCCCTGTGGCGACGGGGCGCGGGGGTCTCTTGCCTCCAATGATGCCGCGCTCGATAGTCTCGAAAAGATCGAGCTACCGGAAGAGCCCATTCCTCGGCAAATGTTTGGACTAGTCGTGCGCCGACTTTGTGCAGCTCAGGGTGATCAGCGAGGTTGCGAGGGTTGAGGTATGCGCGAACGGAGATATCCTCTGATACGACATCGGCATATGGAGGCGTTGCGCCGGGATGATGAAGGACGATTGTCGAACCGCCCGATAGCCTGTCGAGAACCGTAGCCTATAAAAAGGTGAGCCATGCGACCGCGGATTCAGATCAAACTAACTAGGTCAAAAATCAATTCACGGATGTCATTAAGATGCTCATTGCGAGATCTTGAATGGGCAATTCTGTCTTTAAGAGAACTCAGGGCACATATGCCACTGCTGTAGTGAGTGACAGTGAGTGGGTGGAATCCGCGGTCGGAGTTGAGAAAATCGCCATCTTTATGAGATTGACACGCGGCCATCGCAATAACGGCCGAGGTCCACGAGTGATCACAAATGCCTTCCCTGATCAACTCAGGTGGGCAAGTGATGGAGCCCATGAGTTTGCGACGCCCATGGACCGTGTTGGAGGAATTGTTGAGCAATGATGGGGGCATGTTGGAGAAACTAAAGGAACCAGCCGTTTTTGAGGCCCAAGGTACGCGGCATTTACACCACAACGACTTCGTTAGATACCGAATAAATATTTATTCCGTGAGGCGATGCACGTATCAACGATATGCAATGAAGTGGTCGATCAAACCAATCGGCACACCGATCAGTTTCATTACGTAATTTGATTGTTGAATCCCCAGACATCCAATATCCCCATCGTTTGACAACCACTACACACACAGGTACGTGAAGAGGTTCCCTCACAACCCGTAGTGGACAAACGGGACCCAAGACAAAAACGGCGCACCAGAGTCGCGAAGCTTGTCGATCGCATGGTACAAGGCCTCTGCAGCTCGCCCACTGTCTGGAATTCCGCCCTTCCCAACCAGGCCCGCGTAAATGCCCCTCGTCACCCTCGGCGCATCTCTGTCCATGATCGACCACACCGTCGCGATCACCCCGCCGTACCCCACAAGGAGCATTCCCGCCGCAAGATGGATCGCTTCGTCCGACAGCTTCTCGTCTCCCATCGCAGTCTGGCATGCGGAAAGGAACGCAAGACCGCCTCGAGGGCGTGACAGTTGTACAACATCAGAAACTTTGAGGCGTCTGCAGTCAGCAAGTAGGAGACCACTATCCAGGGGGTTCATGTCGTCTTGCGTGCCATGGCAGCAAAAATGTACCCAGTCCGACTTATATGCTAATTGTGTACACGATCACCAATGTGGTCTACGCCCCGCGTACGGGGGTCGATCCGTTAGCACAGCCGGTGATACTAACGAGCGACAACATGATCGAGCACCTCAAAAGAGTCGAGTGTAATATCCTCATGACTGTTCCGACACTCCTCGAACAGACGGCCTCTTCAGATGAGGCAATCGACACTCTGGGGAGGTTGGGTGCGGTGGTACGTACAAATCGTTTGATCTATTATCTTTGACTGAGGATGTCCAGTTATTCGGTGGTGGACCTTTGTCAACCAAGATCGGCGATAAGTTGACGGCGGCTGGAGCACAACTTGCCAGTTTATACGGTGGGACAGAGTTTGGAATCCTCGTGGGACAGCCTCCCTAAGACGTTGTTGCTGATGGTGATTGGAGGTGGATGCATTTCCCCAACGAACCGAAGTTATGATGGGCTCTACAAGGTGATCTGTGCCCAAAGTCGACGAAAGACATGTGGAGGATGTAAGTCAATTTACCAATCTCGGGTGAGCCTTTCGTTCATTATCGTGTTTTTACCACGGCAGCGTCGGGAGGGCCGACGACGTCATGATCCTTGCCTCTGGAGAAAAGATGGTTCTTGCTCCCATGGAGAGTGTCGTTATGTCATGTCCACTGGTACAAGGCATCGTCATGTTTGGACGCGAGCGAAACCAAGTTGGTATTCTCATCGAACCTCGCGAGCTCAGAAATCAGATTTGGTATGTATATGAACGCTAAATAGAAAACCGGAGTCGCTAAAGTAAACGAAGGCCGATCACTAAGGAGGCCAACGAGCCGTCTCCAGCGTTCAGTCGTATCTTCAAGGAAATGATTCTGATTACGAGCACTGACAAGTTAATGTTGCGCGCCCCCAAGGGTACCATCCAACGCAAAGCTACTCTTAAAGATTACGACCCTGAGACAAATGCACTGTGAGTCCTAAAGCTACAGGTATGCTGATATGGACGTTAAGAGACTCCGAAGGTACGAAACACTCAAGGCAAGTTCGGTATCTCCAGATGGCTTGGGTGAACCATCTGCTTGGACCAGCCATGTGCTCAAATTGTGGCTGCTGGCACATGCTCGTGCAATCAGCCCCAGTGGTGAAGTTGATCCACACGCTGACCTGCTTGCACAAGGCTTTGATAGGTAAGCGGTCTCGCGCGATAACAGAGTTGAAGATTATCCACACGCGTGTTTTTCTTTCCAATAGTTTGAGTGTCACATACATTCGCAACCGGATATCGGGTGCTCTGCGAACGTCGCCAGATCCAGGTGCCAAGCAGGCGACCCCAGTCTTCCTCCCAATGTCATCTTCGAAAACCCAACCATTCAGCTTCTCAGTTCGCGCATTACTGCACCCGTGAGCGGTGACGGTGCAGGGCCGGCGACAGACTTGGTGGGACAACATAAGTCAGCCATCAACGCCATGATCGAAAAGTACTCCGTAGGTTTGAACAGCCCTGCCGATGGCGTGTTCCCTAGCAGCGCATTGATCAAGCGCGCTGTGGTGCTTCTTACTGGATCTACCGGCGGTCTCGGATCTTTCCTCCTTGCAGAGATTCTCAAGAGCCCTGCAGTCCAGCGCGTTTTTGCATTCAATCGCCCCTCCTCTACAAAATCGATCGAGGAGCGCCAAAAGTCAACATTTAGAGACCGGGGATTGCCGGTGAACCTATTGGACTCCAACAAACTCGCTTATGTCGAAGCTGATGCGCCTCTGGAAAAGTGCGGTCTGCCTCCGGCTCAGTATGACGACGTAGGTTTACACAATTCTCAAGATGCGCTTATTAATGGGTCCTCCGCAGGTCAGGAATTCCGTGACGCTGATCATCCACAATACATGGCGCCTAGACTTCAACTTGGCGATATCTGTGTTTTAAGACAACATCCAGGCCTCGCGGAACCTGGTGAACCTCGGCTTAGATTCGCCTTGGAACCGAAACATTCGCTTCTTGTTCACTTCCTCGATCGGATCTGCACAAGGCTACTTGAACCTTCCATTGCAGTCGGAACGGGGTATGGAGAGGGAAAATACGCTACCGAACGGGTGCGTCACAACTCGTCGCTTTTTGGTCGACTGTCAACGGTACTGAGGTATTTGCAGGCCATCCTGAAGAGTGGCATGCACGCAACCTCGCATCGCATCGGCCAAGTTGCCGGCAGACTGGGTGGATCTTGGGTCACTAACTGACTGGTTCCCTATCCTCGTCACGTCCAGCGTCGCTTTTCGGTGTCCCCCCGGAATCCGCAGGTGTCAGTGGACAACATCGTTTGTGGAGACCGAAAGCCTTTCATACTCATTATGATCTGCATAGGTGGTCTCGTGGCTGCGAGGGGAAGAGGTAGCTTCTGTCATCCTGGAACCGGCGTTTTCTAAAGAGGCACCACCTCCGGTGCTTAACGTCGTCAACCCTCGCGATGTGCGTTGGGCGGAGATTAGCGCATTCGTGCGACGATCCATCATCAAGCGCCAAGGCGACCTGTTAAGGATTGTGAGTGGGCTTAGGTGACTCTGAAAGAATCACTAACGTAAGAACCATGCTCTGACGCAGCCAGCCATCAAGTTGCTCGAGTTCTTCCGTACGTTGGCACGAGGCGACCAAGTTATCCGGAGTTCGGGGGTGAGTGCTACGGAAGCAGTGGTAACGACCAACTCTAGTACCAGCAAGGTGTAGCAAGTGGGTTCAACGATGGCGAACCCGCAGGCCTTTGGGGAGGTCGAGGCAGATCAATGGGTGGGGTATTGGATCTCAAACGGATTTTTCTAAAGTGATGCCAACGAATTGACGTACTACGAAATAAGATGAATAATTCTAATCTTTGCAAAGTTGCAAACCCAACCATCAGACTGCCAAGTTCCCGACTCATGGAACTTGTGAACGATAAGCTGCGCTTATATTCTTCATGCCCCCAAGGTTAACACGTCTGTAGGGCCCTTACGTTTTCGTAAGGCTGTAATTAGTGTAGGAAAATCTATGCAACAATACTGAACGGACGATGTGAGACAGTGAGTGGGTTTCGCTTGGATCATTGAAAAGCATACAAGGATGTCTTGTGGCACTTCTAGACGTCTATTCGCTCTCATAAGAAAAACGCCTCTGACCACGAGCTCCTAACGGTCTACAGTTTCCAGAACATGCATGACGCCTTCATAGTCCATAGTGAACAAAGGGTACCCAAGACAAAAACGGTGCACCGGAGTCGCGAAGTTGCTCGATCGCATGATGCAAGGCCTTTGCAGCTCGCCCACCGTCCGGGACCCTGCCATCCCCCAACAGGCTCGTGTAAACGTCCTTCGTCACCCTTGGTGCATCTCTATCCATGATCGACCACATCGTCGCGATCACCCCACTGTACCCTGCAAGAAGCATTCCTGCCGCAAGGTGGATCGCTTCATCTGACAGTTGCTCATCTCCCATCGCAGTCTGGCACGCGGAGAGGAACGCGAGACCGCCTCGGGGGCGTGACAGCTGCACGATATCGGAAAGTTTGAGGCGTCTATGGTCAGCGAGCAGAAGGCCACTGTCGAGGGGATTGATACGGTCTTGCGTGCCGTGACAACAAAAATGTACCCAGTGGGAATCCTTCATCTTTGCCAAAACGTCCTCCACGGTCCCATCCGCCTCCTGGAAGCTCATGAACGGCGATGAAGATGTGAGCTCCCCCATATATCTCATTTCCTCCTTCACACCACTCAGGGGTGAGGCACCATCTGTACTTGGCTGAGGAACAGCGAGCATGCGAATAGTTTTCGAGCTCGTCTGCAAGTCGTGTTGGGGCGGGGTTTCGAGCGCGCCCATAGTAGGAATGTAAGAAGATATAACAAAGTCTGAAAGTTTGGGCCCCTGATTGACTGTGTCATATATGCCTGCTGCGTGAATAGGGAGGAGCGTGAATGGCCCAGTAGGGCACCAGAAAATACGAGGTAGTTCAGCAGGTGGTGCCTGAAGTTATCGCTCTCTTATCAATCAACATGGTAGTTTGTTAACCATAGGTTACACACCGATAAAGCAAGAACGTCAAGAATGGGACTGACGACTGTATTCCACAGGTTGGACAGAACAGATGTGAACACTTCATCAGGGCCCAAACGTACAGGTCTTGCCAAGCCTCCCTCACGGCCCATCTCATCGCGTAGGATGACGCGGCCATGATACCGCAATAACCCACTCAACCGGCGCCGCATATTTGCGATTTCGGCGTAGCTAATAAGCGAAAGCGGGACATGGAACACCTCCTTTGAAGCTGCTGGGACGATCAACGCATCACACCTCTGCTCGCTGGCATTTAGAAGAACGATATGCCCTGAATGCGCCAGAGAAGAGAGCTGATCAATTGTCTTCGGGAGGAGGAACCTTTCGAAGCCAGGTAGCGCACGGATCTCTGCGAGAAGCCTCTCGCGCGAGAAAGCGAGTGTATGGTGTCGACGGGCCTGCTGTTCCAACAGCCCATCCGTCGTATTCCACTGACTGGGGGATCCATGAATTTTACCCTTGTGCCGAACGCCAGCGTATTCAAGTTCACGCGAAACGCGCTCAAAATCAGCAGCAAGGGTTGGGTATGTCAAATGGAGGTCATCGACAGGAGTGCGAAGTTGCGAGACCTGACTCCACATGATGGAACGACCCTGCTCAAGCCATTCAATCGCGACCTCGGGCCTGTGAAGATCAAGAGCAACGGCGGCTGCGTCGGACACCACGCCTGTAGCTTCGAGAAGGTGGTGGTAACGATCTTGAAATGACAGCCCGATCCATGCTAATTGTGGAAGAAGGTCAATGGCAATGGTGTGTGCATCAAAGAGAGACTCAGGTTGAATTTCTTGCGTGAGGAGTCGAAGACATGTGATCCAAGTTTGGGATGATCGGAAACGCACGGAAGGAGGACCCGTGGAGGAGCGGGCGGCACAGGAAGAATACGAGATGGCTTGGCGAAGGTCAGAAGCCGACTCTCCAAAATGTTGGAACCTCTGAAGGAGTGACAGAGCCATGTTCCCCAACCATACAAGCTTGTCTGGGTGACCATCTGGCGTGAGCCGCACTGCATCACCTCCAAAAGATATTGCCTTTTCCAGGTCGATGACATCACCAAAGTGTTCACAGCGGCTCGATAATGAGCTTGCGAGGCTGCCTAGCCATACAGGCTTGTCTGGGTGACCGTCCGGCGTAAGCCGGACTGCATCCTCTGCCAGTGATATCGACCTTTCCAAGTCTGCGATGTCCCCAGAGCACTCATAGCGACTCGACAGCGAAAGTGCGAGGTTGCATAGCCGTAGAGACTGGTCCGGGTGACCGACCGGCGTGAGCTGCGCTGCGTCCTCTTCCAACAATATCGACTTTTCCAGGTCTTTGATGTCCCCAAACCGCTCATAGCGACTCGATAATGAACTTGCGAGGTTGCCTAGTCGTAGAGGTTTATCTGGGTGACCGTCCGGCGTGAGCTGCACTGCATCCTCCTTCAATGGTATTGACTTTTCCAGGTCTGCGATGTCCCCAAACCGATCATAGCGACTCGATAATGAACGCGCCAGGTTGCTGAGCCGCAGAGGCTTGTCTGGATGTCCGTCTGGCACGAGCAGAACTACATCCTCTTCCAAAGATATTGATTTTTCCAGGTCTGCGATGTCCCCGAAGCGCTCGTAGCGACTTGATAATAAACGTGCGAGGTTACCCAGCCGTAGAGGCCTGTTTGGATCATCGTCCGGTGTGAGCCGCACTGCATCCTGTTCCAATGATATCGACTTTTCCAAGTCTACGATGTTCCCGAAGCGTTCATAGCGACTCGATAATGAAAACGCGAGATTGTGTAGTCGCAGAGACATGTCTGGATCTCCATCTGGCGTGAGATGAACTGCATCCTCCTCCAACGATATCGACCTTTCCAGGTCGACGGTATTGCCGAAACGCTCATAGCGACTCGATAGCGAACGTGCGAGGTTGCAGAGCCATAGAGGCCTGTCTGGGTCACCGTCCGGCGTGAGTCGCACTACCTCCTCCCTCAAGGATACCGATTCCTCCAGGTCCACGACGTCGCCAAAACGTCCGTAGCGACGCGATAACGAGGTCGCGAGGTCACCTAGTAATAGGGGCCCTTGTTGATGACCGTCCGGCGTGAGCCGCACTGCATCACGTTCCAAGGATATCGACCTTTCCAGGTCTATAACGTTCCCAAAGCGCTGATAGCGACTCGATAATGAAGAAGCAAGGTTGTGTAACCGCAGAAACTTGTCTGGGTGATCATCCGGTATGAGCCGAACCGCATCCTCATCCAGTAACGTCGACCTTTCCAGGTCTTTGATGTCGCCAAAGCATTCATAGCGACCCGCCAAAGAGTTCGCAAGGTTGCCCAGCCGCAGGGGTTTGTCTGGATGACCGTCCGGCGTGAGTCGCACTACATCCTCCTTCAATGATATTGACTTCTCCAGGTCCGCGACGTTCCGGGAGGCCTCATAACGACTCCATAATGAGGACGCGAGGTTGTGAAGTCGCTGAGACCTTTCTGGATGTCCATCCGGCGTGAGCTGAACTGCATCCTCCTCCAACGATATCGATTTTTCCAGGTCTGCAATGTCCCCAAAGCGCTCGTAACGACTCGATAAGGAACGTGCGAGGTTACCTAGCCACAATGGTCTGTCTGGACGATCGTCCGGCGTGAGTTGTACTGCATTTTCTTCCAATGATATCGACTTTTCCAGGTCTGCGACGTCCCCAAGGCACTCGTAGCGACTTGACAATGAACGTGCGAGAATGCCTAGTCGTAGAGGCCTGTCCGGATGACCATCCGGCGTAAGTCGTACTACATCCTCCGCGATTGACAGAGCCCTCTCCAGTTCTGCGATGCCCTCGGAGCACTCATAGCGTTTCCACCATGAAAAAAAGAGGCTGACAAGCCATACAGGCTTGTCAGGGTGATCGTCCGAGGTGTGTCGTGCTACAACCTCTAGCACAGAAATCACCTTCTCGCTATCGATCAAACTAGCAACGCAGTCCAACCGAACGCAGAAAAGAATGCCAAGCGGGTCGAGCAGCACAGGCCTGGAGGAGTCTGGGTAGAAGATCCGTTGCAGAGTAGCGTCCAATCTGTCGACTTTCC
>JBBPMU010000551.1:0-18759 GCA_038090475.1 Wakefieldia striispora | reverse complement strand
GAAGGCAAGGGGGAGTGTTGAAGTTGTAGTGTACTGTAGTGTGGTATTACATAACTATACAGTCACATGACTTCCTGTATATTAGACTCACTAGCACAGCTGAGATCTAATAGGAGTTTTAATCCTTCTTGAACTCAAACAACAACCTTGCCTCACAGCAAACCCCCATCTGATGAGTAGTGCTAGAACATTCCTAGCATACCTTGGAAGGTCAACTCCCCTTCGGGGTTGTCCCTTTAACAGACATGTGTTGCTGCCATGTAGTGGTACATTGCCTTTCAATGTTGGTGTCATATCCCATTCCAACTCTGACACTCCAGAGTGATCTTGCTCAGGACACAACTCCATGCTTCCAGACTTCTGATATGTATTTCTTGTTACCTCTGTTTCTGTTTCCATACTAGTATATATTTCATATTCCTGTGCTTCACTTATGAGCACAGCTCTGGCTTCTCTGTTCATCTGACTCCACTCTGGTTATGCTTTCTCCAACTTCTGTCTTACTCATCCATTTAGTCATCTTCTGTCTTAGTCATTCTCCAACTTACCAACCTCTGTTAGTAATCTGTTTGAAGTCCTGATGGCTTCCCTCTGACATTTGTTCATCCTCCTTCAACCTCCAACCTACTTCAACCTCTGACCTCCTCTGTCACTTGCCCTCTCTGACCTCTGCTTGTAAATCTGGGATATGACACCTAGTAAGGGGGCAGCACATATGTAAGCTGAACCCAATGTCCTATCCAACCCCCATCAACTCTGAAACAGCCCCTATTCTGATCAGAGTTACTCTGGAGGAACACAGTCTTAACAGTTGGCAATATTGACAAACTTAGTTTTCTCTAAGGAGGAGGCAGAGGTATCAGCAGAGTTTTGATTGATGAGAGTGGTGAGAAACTCAGTGTACTTAGGAAGTTTCAAGAGGATGATCATGACCTTGATCTTGTTGGTGATGGCATAATCTAGCTCAGAGAGCCAGGAGAAGAGAGAATTGATGCAGGTGAAGGAAGGAGCGGGATGTGAGGATTCTGGGATTGTGGCATTCATCAAGTTTTTGAACTCAATGAAGGCTGACATGACGCTGAAGACATCATACTTCTCCTTGAGTTCATCCCAGAGGTCATGGATGTAGTTGGTGGCATCATGAGGGTGAGGAGGTGGTGCTCCACCTTGAGGTGGATGGCACCTAATGCCTGGTCATTCTTGTTGTCCCAGGTTTCCTGTTTGTTGAGGTCAACCACCTTGATTAGCTTGCAGCTGTCACCATGCCCTTCATACTCATCATCTGGGTGGGTTCACACCATGGATGTCTGCCAAAGACTGGCCATACAGAGGTAGACCTGCATCTGTTCTGCCCACTTACGATAGTTTGCTCCATTGAGCATGGGCATATCCTTGTAGGTGGAGGAGGAGGACAACATTGTTGTGGATTGGTTTCTGTATGAATTCATTAGTATCCTTTTGTCAAGAGAGAAAAGGTGGGTGTAAGATTACATGCCAGACATTTCCAGGGACAGAGAACCATTGAGACATAGTCTCCTCCTGGTCTCCTGACCTGATCATCACTGATGGGTGCAAGTGCACCATCTGGGTGTAAACACACATGGGATGATTGAATGTTTATTGAACTGGGCATAAATGCTTGTGGTCTGGCTTTCATACCAAACAGTTTGTGGACATAAATGCACCAGTGCACCATCTGGGGCTCATAACCTGTTGAAGGGACAACCTGCTAAGGGTTGTTGAACCTTCCAAGGTTGCTGGGAATGTTCTAGTACTACTCACCAGATGGGGGTTTGCTGTGAGGCAAGGTTGTGGTTCAAGTTCAAGAAGGATTAAACTCCTATTAGATCTCAGCTGTACTAGTGAGTCTAATATACATGAAGTCATATGACTGTAATGTTATAAAATACTACAACTATGAGTACATTACTTCAACACTTCAATGAACCCAATGAAGGGTTTATGTCACCATCCTGGGACTTTGATCATGCCATCAACCTTAAAGAAACTTCACCCCATGAAAGGCAAAGCCATACTCCCTCAACCACAAAGAAATGACCACTTGCCAAGAGTTCATCAAGGAACACCTAGCAAAAGAGACCATCTGACCATTGAAATCCCCTCAGGCCACCCCTTTCTTTTTCATCACCAAGAAGGATGGAAAGCTCCAACCCTGCTAGGACTATTGATACCTCAATGAGCACATGTCAAGAATGTTGGGATATGTGCATGCATGCGATCAAACGTACTCATAGCTATGCATTGATTAGTAATACGGTAGAGTCGAGTTTGTACCACTACTGCCAACTTACCTGCGGTTGACTGTCATCGTGCCCCACAAGGCCTAATCCAACACAAACTCAACTCTCACTGAACTGGTGTGACTGAGTTGTCTGCTGTGTGCTCTCAGATCCCCTTCATGCTATTGCTGCTCGTTCTGTTCATTGTTGCTCATTCTCACTCATTGTTCGCTTGCCTGTCTGGGGCCAAATCCAGTCACTGTTGCTTGCTTGTTCATTTGTTTGCCTGGTTGGGGCCGAAGCCAATCACCTGTTATCTCCTGCTTGTCACTCATCACCTCCCCTTGTCACCCCTTGCTTTTCCCAACCTCACACCATGCCATCAGACACGTCGTTTGCAAAGCTTGATGGAACCAATTACTATGAATGGTGTCTATTAATGGAAGCACTCTTGACTCGGAAGAGCCTATTTGAATATGTAGATGGTACCTAGATGAGACCACTTGGTAGCCCCAACTTGACTGCAGTGAAAACCTTTGTTAGAAAGCAAGCTGAAGCCCACGCTGAAATCATTCTCCATGTTGAACCATCCCAGCTCTCTCATGTCTGTGACCACGACCCGCACATCATATGGAGCAGTCTCAAAACCGTCCACCACGCACGTGGTTTTGCCAGCTGCATTGCCCTCTGTTGCAAGTTTCTCACACTCTGCAAGGATGAGAATACTATGATGCAAGCCTGGATCACCGAAGTGCGCCGTGTCACATTCCAGCTAGAGGAGATTGATGTCGAAGTATTGGACAAAGACATCATCCTCATTCTCACTGTTGGACTCCCCTCCACTTACGACCACTTGATCATTGTCCTTGATTCCACTCACCCTGATGATCTCACCCTCAATCTTGTCATCACCCAGCTCATGAACAAAGAAGCACATCAGACCCATGGCCGCATTGACAGTCCCTGCATTGACTCAGCCATGGTCACTGTTCACTCTCGAAATAACCTGCTATAATTGTGGTGAAAAAGGACATTATCAGTCACATTGCCCCAACCATGAACAGTCTACTAATACAGCTAATATTGCCTTTTGATTTTACATAGTTTACTTGTACATATCACTCGAGAAGGAGTGTTGGGATATGTGCACATGTGCGATCAAACATACTCATAGCTATGCATTGATTAGTAATATGGTAGAGTCGAGTTTGTACCACTACCGCCAACTTACCCATGGTTGACTGTCATCGTGCCCTGCAAGGCCTAATCCAACAAAGAACACCTACCTGCTCCCCCTTATCCCCAACCTCATGGACAAACTATGCAGATCAAACATTTTCACTAAGATGGACATCCAATGGGGATTCAACAACATTCATATCAAGGATGGAGACCAGTGGAAGGCTGCCTTCATCACCCCTTTCAGACTCTATGAACCCCTCATCATGTTCTTTGGAATGTGTAATGGCCCCCTGACCTTCCAGGCATTCATGGACCACTGCTTCAGAGACATGATCATCAAAGGATGGCTTATCATCTACATGGACAACCTCCTCATTCACATCAAGGACAACCAAGGACTTCATGACAAATGAACCCTTCAAGTCCTCAAATGCATGGTGGAGCTCAAACTGTTACACATGTGTAGAACAAAGACTTCACTCAGTAACCCTTTGTACTTGAGGAACTGTTGTGGTCCTGGAGCAGAATATTGACTATCACCCATGAGGGAGAAGTCCCAAGTAAGTGTAAGAGAAAGGAGAACTGGAAGGGCTTAGCACAGGAGGTAAGTCAAGTGATCTTCTTCGAGAGTGAAGACTTTGCAGGCAGAAATGTGTAGAATTAGCTGAAGAGCTATTTACTACAAGTCAAGCCTTTATATACTACAGGGGTTACCATAAAAGGATGACACATAAAAGGAAATGTGGAGTTCCATGTCCAAAAGAGGAAGCAGAGTCCCATGTCCAAAAAGGAGAAACAGAGTTCCATGTGATATACAAGGAAAATGGATAAATGAGACTTCCTGGTAGAAACAAGTCAGAAGTCCAGGGGCATCTGTAAACATGGGAAATGGTGGTGTTCCTGTGTGAAGATCAGAAGTCATGAATGAGAGGATCATATTGACCAGTGTCAATGATCTCCCAAGGTCTCTATATGCTGTGGAAGAAAGATCAAACCAATAGTGATCATAATGATGAGTAGGAAAGAAAAATGTATCCATGTCTGTATCATCTTCACCAAGGAGTTGTCTCCAAATAATTTTGTAGTCACATTCCCAAGTGTCCTCAAAATTCATAACATTAGCCTCCACATCATATGAATGATTCACTGAATCATTATCATCAGAGGAAGTTGTTGTTGAAGTCTGGGAGAGCATCATCATCAACAGATCATCTGGTCCAGTGAGGATGCCTGGCACAATTGATGGGGCAATTCCAGGAGAGATGTCCTGGAGTGGTGTGGAGGCAATGGGTGCATTGGTAGTGAGGGCATCTGGATTGGAGGTGTCCAAGGGACCTGCAACAATAGCAAGAATGGTGGCAAGGAATTTGTCAGCAGATGGGAGGGGGGACAGAGACCACAGTGGGGGAGGGAGAGGAGGCATTGGAGGGCTCAGTGAGCTCGGCAAGGGTAGTGAGAAATTGTCTAACCTCCCCAAGGTCAATCTGAGGGGATGTTTGAAAATGTGGTCTAGGTCCAGAAGGTCCCAAATTGGTCACATCCTGTCCAGGTGAGGATTGTTGGGGAAGAGGTTGGTGGTGGGAAGAATATGGGGGAGGGGCAGCATCAGAAGAGGGTATGGGAGCAGAGTCTAGCTCATTAGGTCAGATAGGGTAGGTAGGGATGGGGGCAGGTAGTAGAGGTCTGGCAATGGGGTAGAGATGAGTGTGTCGTCCCAGAGGGTGGACCTGAGGGAGTCCATCAGATGAGATAAAGTCCTGTTGCTCAAGGGGAGATAGATGAGCATGGTCCAGAGGAGGGGTTGGATGTTGTTGGAAGGGAGAGATGGGATGAAGTGTCCAAATCCAATGGTGTGAAGGCTGTCAAGTATGAGGTTTCTGGTACCCTGAATGGAATAGGAGAGGGCCACTGCCCAAGATTCTCTGAGTTGGACAGGGGATCAGAGTTGTATCTCTGAGGAGAAGAGGGAGTTGCAGAATGCCTGGAGGAGGGGTGGGATTGCTGGTGATTCAGTGGATAGAGGAAGATGTGAGAGCACAAGGGATAATGGGGGAGATGAGATGATGGCAGCATAGAAGACGTTGCAGTGAAGACAGGGAATATGATTGAGGAAAATTGAAATAGGGTCTAGAGTGGAAAGAAGCACGTCCAAGGGTACTTCAAGATACATGTCTGGAGAAGGAGGAGGAGTAACTGGCATAGAAGGAAGATGAAAGAAGAGAGGAATGTGAACAAGAGTAGAAAGACTCAAGAATCATTCCAACTGTCCACCTCAGCTGTCCAGCCAGAGTAGGTGGTGCCAGTAGAGTAGTGGAGTATGGGAGTGTTGATGTCATGAGGGGAGATAATTCCAAGAGAGATTCTGTGGGGGGAGATGTGGAGGATGAGGAAGAGGGAGCCACAGGAATACTGGATTTTCTTGGTGAGTTCAAAGATGGAGTATAGGATGAAAAGGGTGAGAGAGGAAAAGATGAGGAAAATGACAAGGGAAAGAGTAACCTTGATCAAGTAGGGGGTGGAGAAGATGGGGGAAAGACATTGGGTCGAGAGGCTTTATATATGTTGAGGAGAGTCTTGGTGTGGACCAAATTGGATGGAGGTTCCCATGTGTTGTCAGACAAAGGATAGCCTTTCCATTTGACCAGGAACTGCAGGTGCCATGCAGAACCCCAATGTCCCATGATGGCTTTGACTTCATATTCTTCATTTCCAAGGAGATCTGGTGGGGGGTGTGTGAAGTTGAGGCCATGTTCATCAGTTTCCTTATAGGAGGAAAGAAGAGAAGTGTGGAATACATCATGTATTTTCCAGGTAGGAGGGAGTTTGAGATGATAGGAAAGGGGGGAGAGGACTTGGATGATTTCAAATGGGCCTTCTTGTTGAGAGGCAAGTTTGTGAGAAGGATAGCCTAGACTGAGGTTTTGGTTTTCTAGCCAAACCTTTTGTCTGACTTTCCAGGGAATGAATTTGGTAGTAATGCAGGATTTCATGTCAGCTTGGGCCTTCTGGTGGGCTGCTAGAGCTTCTTTGCGAGTGTCCTTGGGGTGGGAGAGCCATTTCTTGATGGCTGGGATGAAGGTAGTTTTAGAAAGTGACAGGTAACTTCAGGGTTTGTAGCAGTACATGAGGGAGAATGGCAATTGGTTGGTGACAGAGTGGGCATTAGAATTGTGAGTGAATTCAGTCATAGGGAGAAGGGAGGACCAGATAGTGGGTTTGCCATTACAAAAGATCCAGAGATAAGTTTCCAGTTCCTGATTGACCCATTCTGTCTCTCTGTCAGTCTGTGGATGATACTGTAGGTGGTGGAGAGGGCAAGGTCATATTCCAAGAGGCAAGCAAGTTCTTTGACAAATGCTGAAGTGAATTGTGGGCCTCTGTCCAAGATTAATTTGTTGTGAAGGCTGAATCAAGGAAAAATGTGGGAGAAGAATAGGGATGCTGTTACAGATTTCAAAGATTCCTGGGAATGCAACTCTGAAATCATTTGGAGACAACTCCTTGGAGAGGACAATACATACATGGATACATTTTTCTTCCCTACTCATTTCTATGACTGCTGGTTTGATCTTTCTTCCACAGCATATAGAGACCTTACTTGGGAGATTATTGACTCTGGTCAGTATGACCCCTTGTTACACAACTTCTGATCTTCACACAGGAACACTGCCATTTCCCACGTTTATGAATGCCCCTGGACTTCTGACTCACTTCTACTGGGAAGTCCCATTTATCTCTTTTCCTTTTTATATCACATGGGACTCCATCTCTCCTTTTGGACTATGGAACTCTGACTCCTTTCTTGGACACAGGACTCCACATTTCCTTATATGTGTACATTTCCTTTTATGTATACATACTTCATTGATTCCCTTTTACATTACACACAACGCAATGCATCTTGTTGATTTCCTTATATGTATTGTCCCTTTATGGTAACCCCCATAGTATATAAAGGGTTGACTTGTAGTAGATAGCTCCTCAGCTAATTCTACACATTTCTGCCTGCAAAATCTTCACTCCTGAAGAAGGTCGCTCAACTTACCTCCTGCACTAAGCCCTTCCAGTCTTCCATTTCTCTTTGCACTCACAGGACTTCTCTCTTATGGGTGACAGTCAATACTCTGCTCCAGGACACTGCTGGTCTCCTTGAGTATGAAGGATCTCAAGTGAAGTCTTTGTTCCACACACACGTAACAGATGCCACCCCTTTGGCAGAAATAGACTTGGAACAAGGGATGTAAATTACCCCCTTAGTAAGACCATGGTCTACCATGACCATGATTGAATTATGTCCAGCTGAGGTTGGGAGGTCAGTGATAAGATCCACAGAGATCTGTTGAAAAGGGCAGGTGGTGGCAGATGGAATTGGGGAAAGATGCAGCATAGTAGGGTGTGTGATGACCTTGTTTGCTTGGCAGGTGGCACAGCTGGCAATGAATTTATGGGCAAATGTTGCCATTCCAGGCCACCAGTAGTCACAGCAGAGGAGATGGAGGAGCCAGAAATATCTGGGATGACTGGCAGAAGGGGAGTCATGGATGGATGCCACAAGGTCATGACAGATAGCATCAGAGATATATTGAAGACAGCCTTGAAAGAATAGTGATCTCTCATGGAATTCCCAATTGTTTGGGGAGGTGTGAGGGAAGAGGGAGGAACCCTCCTGGATGGCAGTGAGTGCTTTGGCCACAAGGAGGTTGGTGGAAGAGGATGTGGCAATACAAGTGGCAAGGTCAGCATCAATGGCATGGATAAAATGGTCAGGGGAGAGTAAGGTGACATCTTGTGAAACAACCAAACCTTTACAGGTAGCGGTTGCTTGCACAAAAGGACAGTAGTGGTGAGTCTTCTATACTAGAGAGGCTTGGGGAATCTCCAGAGGGACAAGACTGGGTCCTTCTGTGAGCTGGGAGCGTCCCTTATATACTTTTCTACTGTTTGTACATGTGTATGGTAAATCTACAGATATGCTGTGCTATAGAAGGTTCTGGCATGTTCTACCGTGTTCTAACCTATGGTGTTAACTGCTCTGTGCACTGCCTAGATAAGAGGGGGTTGTGCTATTGGTGGGGCATGAGTCATAGATAAGCATAGCCTTAGGGTAAAGGGTGTGCGGGCATAGGGCATGAGGCATAAGGGTCTAGGGTTTGAGTGCAATGAGGTGGACATGTGTAGGGTTGAGGCAGTGGCATGGTCTAGGCTGGGTTTGTTACAAATCCATAACTTTTTCCTTGAATGATGACACTTTACTTATTATCTTTAAACTTCACTTTACCCAGAACTATCACTCTTTCGCTACAGAGCATCCTCAAAGACCTCTGCCAACATGTAATTCGAACCACATGACTTCACGTGACATATTGGTACACTCCTGCCTCAGTATAATTTCCTTTGTCACGTGATCTGAGGCACGTGACTGTTATGATTTCATCATTCTTTAATCGAACTTTTTACTTAACGAACCATTTCGCTATGCTCAGCCCTCGAAGGCGAGCACCAACATGTAATTCATGTCATGTGACTCTTTCACACGATCATGTGATGTTCCTCTTTTGGTACGCTCCTATGTCAGTATAAACTTCATTCAGTCACGTGATCTGACACACGTGACCACCCTGGCACTTGCCGATTGGCCGATAACTTATCTTCTGATCTTCTTCCACCATTGGCCCGGCATTCTCCTTATCTTCTTTTCTCATTGACACATAGACGATGACTCAAGATACGCGATCCTCGCATCACATGACTTCTCTATTCTTTTTCCTATTGGACGATATGATATGCACTGCTTGGTCCATGCACGATACTTAGACATATATAAACCCATGTACTTAGTCGACTGGTTTCCCCAGTCTTATCTACTTGATTCTACTTCCAAGGGTAGGATTTAAGGATTTACTCCACCACCTCACTTGGACCCCTCTCTACACTCTCAACATCCCAACGTACGCTGTCCTCTTCTTCTTTTTGTCAAAACCCTTTCTGGATAGAGACTTCGTGTCCTATCTCTGTCTTTGACTTTGCGTCATCGAACTTTCTGTTTTGTTTGAGTGTTACCTTCATATCAGTGACCTCTCACAGCACTTGCCGATTCCTCGAAGAAATGACTTTCTCATGGTGGTATATAAATTCCTTTCAGTCCATGTGATCCGCCACATGTGTGATGACCTTTGGCCTACTTAGGTCAGCTGGACATTGGACCGGAGATTTCATTCTAGACTTTGGGGCTTATCTTTGACCGTTACCCTGCAGATACTTTGGACATGTTTTCTCTCTTCTTTCCACACTTTCTCAGGAGATTTCCAATCGTGATCGTATCGGAAGGCACATGCCACGGAGAGCCATGCAGTTTGTCATTTTGTTTTACTCATGATATGCTCTCATCAGACAGACATTACTACATTCGGATTACCAGGTCTGAGACCTGACGGACTCTTACTATACTAGGTATTCCCTCATTCGGAGGATGGTCTGTGTGCACTTATCACCAGACACTATTTAAGTAGTAGAGGATTCGACTGGAAACCCCAGTCTTATCCATTTGATCATAGGTCCCCAAGGCCTTTGGTTTTAGGTTTACTCCCCATTCATTGGGTACTTGGGAATTTTATCTCAATCTCACTCGCTTCTACTCTACCTCTTTTCTCATATGAACGAATACGATTCCCCTATCAACAAAGGGAAGTTCTTGCCTCAAGGAAAGGACTTTAAAGACAACTACACAGCTCTAGCCCAAGTCTAGGGTTAGATTCAACCTTCGATTCATCAATCTCGTTTCATCTGGATAAGACTGTATACTTGATGCAAGAAGTATCAGCAAAGGACCAGATCCCACAATGTGAAGTGGTTCCTGTTAGAGAACCAAATCCCATTTCCTGCCCCCAGAGGTCTTCTTGAAAGGCCAGTAAGGGCAATGTCAATCAACTACCCACCGTGGCCACAGCCGTACCCCTTCGGTCACTATCCAGGGGAAAAAGAAGCATTAGTGTCGAAAATGGCTACCTGGGATGTCCAGAAGATAGTGACTACCCCATTACCAGTGGGAAGAAGCATTCAAGGATTTACTAAGGACACTATTTTCAGAAGGGTGCAACAACTTGTGCAACTCATGCCGTTCAGAGAGGCATATAAAAGATATACTGAAGCCCATGAAAAGGTGGGCAAAGCCTTAATCAAGGAACTGGACCAGGTGAAATACCTGGAAGAGGTTCACCAGGACTACAAGTCTCAACAAGCCGAGATCTTCTGGAGGAAAAAGCTCGGCATGGAAATGAAGAAGGAGGCACACCTCCAAAAGGTAAAAGAAAGGCTTTCAAAGCCTGAAGAGGGGGTAAACCCCAACAAGAATACCTTCTCCTTTCTTCAATTCCAGGACTTATCTTCAAACTTTCTCTTCTAAATGACAATGACATTGTAGCACCAACAGATGATTTTTTCTCCTTCGATGCCCCTACCTTTTCTTCAAAAACCTCCCCTAATTCCAAAGTTTATCCGACCCGTCCAACAGGGCCTAGACCTGAAAAGACGATTTCCATTCCTTCGATTACCTTACCCTCCTCTTTTTCTTTAAACTCTTTGGACACGAAATCCTTACGAGGATCCCTTTCCCCTAACGTTATTATTTCTCACAGATCTCCAGCTGGCTGGAAGATGATTTTCTCTTCCACACTCTTGGACTCCAGAGCAACGAATACCTTCGTCGATAACTTATTTTGCTCACAGAATGACATAGAAAGATTTCTGTTGTGCTATCCTATTGGTGTATCAAACATGGACAGAACTTCTTCAAGTATAGGGAAGATTACCCATGTAGCAAGACTAATCGTGGAAGTTGCTGGTCACAGAGAACCAGTGGAAGCATATGTAATGAACTTGGGAACTCACCCAATGTTTATAGGATTTGATTGGCTTTCCCAGCATAACCTGGAAGTGGACTGGAATACCAGTTCAATCGACTTTACAAGATGCAATGATACCTGCCAATCAAAGCAGAAGATGAGCACAAAAAGAATAGAACTCGACATCAAGATTCCAGCAAGGCCGATGACAGAAAAGAAATGGAAGATACCCCATCACAGGATGAATAATGGATACCCCTATTTGGGAAGAACAAATGAAGAGATCCCGCCCCAGCAAACTAGCAGGGCGATGATGACAGAAGAAGAAACCAAATACCTGAAGGGTTTGGTACCACTGATTTATCATGAATTTCTTGACAGATTCTCTGAGAACGAATCAGAAAGGATGCCCAGCAGGAAACCCTGGGATCATGCTATAGAACTTAAAGAAGACTTTATCCCAAAGAAGGGGCGTGTTATCCCCCTATCACAAATGGAATTAGAAGAAGTTTCAAGTTTCCTTGAGAAAGAACTCAAGATGGGGTATATTTGCCCATTGAAGTCGCCTCAAACGGCACCGGTATTTTTTATTCCAAAAAAGGACAGTAAAAAATGGTTGGTTATGGATTACTGTTATTTGAACAAAGGCACCATAAAAAATGCCTACCCTCTCCCGCTAATCTGAAATTTGATTGACAGACTACAGGGAGCAGATCTCTTCACCACCATGGACCTACAGTGGGGATTCAACAATATACGAATCCGTGAAGGTGATGAATGGAAAGGCGTGTTTGTAACGCCTATGAGCTCTTATGAGCCAACAGTAATGTATTTCGGGATGACAAATTCTCCCCCAACTTTTCAAACTATGATGAATGATATATTTAATGATTTATATGCTTGCGTAATCATCTTCATAGATGATTGCATGATCTACACAAAAGGAAAAACGCGACAAGAACACGAAGCAATCGTCAAGGAAGTCCTCAAGAGACTTAGAGAAAACGACTTGTACATCAAGCCTGAAAAATGCCATTTCTCCCAAAAGAAGGTCAATTTCCTTGGGATGGTTGTATCTCAAGAAGGCATAGAAATGCAGAAAAAGAAGGTCACCAGTGTCATGGACTGGCCAACCCCCACCAGGTTAAAACAAGTACAAGGCTTCCTTGGCCTTTGTAACTATTATCGTCGCTTTATCACTAACTTTGCAGATTTAGCAAGACTGTTAAATAATTTAACGAAGAAAGATGTTATGAACACCATATTTATCTCAAACTTTTTACCCTTACTAATCAACTTCGCTATGCCTAGCTCTTGAAAGTGGGCACCAACATGTACTTCAAAGGTCATGTGATGCTCCCCTTTTGGTATGCTCCTATGTCAGTATAAACTTCATTCTGTCACATGATCTGACACACGTGACCACTCCGGCATTTGCTGATTGGCTGATACCTTATCTTCTGCTCTTCTTTTGCCATTGGCCTGGCAACCTCCTTACCTTCTATTCCCATTGACTCATAGACAATGACACACGATATGTTTCCTTCAGACTTCTATTCCCTTATTCGATTTACCAGATTTCCACCTTATCAGTGATGACCATATTTAGGATTACCTACTTCAGTAGATGGTCTGTGTGCACCTCATCGCCAGACACTATATAAGTAGACAGGATTTGTTACGGATTTCGAAGATACTTGGGAACGCAACGTTGAAATCATCTGGAGACAACTCCTTGGTGAAGAAGAGACGGACATGGATACGTTTTTCTTTCCTACTCATTCTTACGATCGCTATTGGTTTGACGTTTCTTCCACAGCATATAGAGACCTCACTTGGGAGATCATCAATAGTGGTCAATACGACCCACTTTATCATGACTTCTAGGTTATCCTTCAGACTTCGCACAGGAACACCGCTGTTTCCCACGTTTACGGATGCCCCCGGACTTCTGACTCACTTCTACTGGGAAGTCCCATTTGTTCTCTTTCTTCTTTTACTTAGCGGCTCTCCGCTTCTCCTTTTGGACACGGGCCTCCAATTCCTTTCTCAGACACAGGACTCCGCATTTCCTTTTACGCATATGTTTCCTTTTACACGTCCTTTGTTGATTCCCTTTTACGATACACGCGACACGATGTGTCTTGTTGATTCCCTTTCTTGTCTATTTTCCTTTGTTTGTACATCTTAGTATAAATACCTGCCGATGTACTAGAATAGCTCTTCAGCTAATTCTACGCATTTCTGCCTTGCAAAGTCTTCACTCCTGATGAAGGTTGCTCGACTTACCTCCTGTGCTAAGCCCTTCCAGTTCTCTGTCTCTCTTCGCTGATGGGCTTCTCTCTTACGAGCGATAGCCATATACTCTGCTCCTAGTTGTCGCTGACACTACGAGTATGAAAGGATCTCGAGTGAAGTCTTTGTTCCGCACCCGCGTAACAGGATTGTGACTGGACTCCCCAGTCTTATCTACTTGATCATACTACCAAGGGTGTGATTTAAGGATAGCTCCTCGCTAACTTGGACTCCTCCATTCATCATCATTTCTTTCAATCCTTATCTCGACGTTCTCATCACCCGCTTTGTCTCTGGCGCTCCTTTAGAGCTGTTGTCCTTGAGTTTCTTGTCTTCTTCATTTTGTTTGAGTGACGCTTCGTTTCAAAAGATACCCCCTTCAAATGGGGAAGGGAAGAACAAGATTTGTTCGACTGACTTAAGAAAGAATTCACAAAGGATACCCTCTTGGCATACCCAGACCAGAGGAAGCCGATACACATTGAAACAGATGCATTGGATATCGCTACAGGTGCTGTCCTCTCCATGAGGGACGAAGAAGGTATATGGTGCCCATGTGCATTTATTTCTCATTCATTCGATTCTGCAGAAAGAAATTACCCAATTTATGACAAGGAACTACTAGCTGTCATCTGAGTGCTGCAAGACTGGCACCACTATCTCATAGGAAGAGAGACTTTTGAGATCTGGACCGACCACAAAAATCTCGAAAACTGGAAGAAACTGCAAACACTTTCGCCATGACAAGCCCACTGGCATGCACTCTTACAAGAATTCAACTACAAAATGTGCTATAAGCCTGGTGCATCAAATGGCAGAGCCGATGCCCTCTCCAGAAGGCCAGATCATGGAGATGCAGTAGAAAAACATAACGAAAATCAGGTAGTAATTCCCGTGACAACTAACAAGAAAATTATTCCCACAGGAGAATTCCGCTACAGTGAAGAAAGAGAATCCTGCCCACAAGTTGAAGAAAAGAAACAAGTACAATTCCACCTCAACAGCGATGCAAGAAGAAGCATAGAAACCAATTCTGACAAGAAGTTGATGAACCCTTATGAAGATTCCTCCATGATGGAGATGAGAAATATCAAGATTACCTTGAACTTTTTCAAGAAGGTCCAACAAGAGACAAGAAAGGTAAAAGAGATACTGAGCGGCTACAAGTATTGCTTGATGGAGAACGTCTATAAAGACAACTCATTCAAGGTTTTCGTTCCTCAGTCAATTCAAACTGAATGTTTACAGTTATACCATGATTCCCTGCTAGCAGGACACACAGGAAGAGCAAGAACGTTACACTTATTATCAAGAGCTTACTGTTGGCCAAACTTCACCAATGACGTCAAAGAATATATAGACCACTGTCAGACATGCGCCCTCATGAAGGGTAAGCAAAAGGCACCTGCAGGAAAAATGATACCCCTTGAGGCACCAGAACACCCTTGGGAAGATATTAGTATTGATTTTATTTCTGGTTTCCCCGTTTTGGGAGGTTTTGATTCAATTTGTGTTATCGTGGACAGGTTTTCCAAGGAGGTGGTTTTTACCCCTTGCTTGAAGAGTATTTCTTCTCTAGAACTAGTGAAGTTATTCAGGGACCAAGTTTGGTGCCAACATGGCATCCCCTCCTCGATTGTGTTGGACAGAGGTCCGCAATTCATTTCCAAATTTACGAAGCATCTATGCAAGCTTCTGGGAATCACCAAAGACTCTCAACCACATACCACCTGCAGACCGACAGACAAACTGAGCGGATTAACAGAGAACTAGAGCAATACCTTCACACTTATGTGTCGAAGAAGCAAGAAGAATGGGCCAAATGGCTCAAGCTGGCTCAGTTCCAGCACAACAACACTTTAGGATCTGCAACAGGTACAATGCCATTTGCGATTACAAGAACTTACATCCTGTGGTTGGGATTCGAAGGAGATGCTTCTAGATCAGGAATGTTTGCTAAAGACTGCAATGCAGCACATGATCAAGTAAAGAAGGCACTTGAGGAAACTAGACTTAGAATGAAAAAACAAGGAGACAAGAAAAGGTCAGACGCACCAAATTACAAAATCAGAGACCAAGTTTGGCTCTCAACAGAGCACCTCAAGCTCCTGTATATAGCAAAGAAATTAACCCAATGATGGATTGGGCCATATGAGATCGAGAGGGTCCTCCCTAACATGGTGACCTTAATTCTCCTGAAATCTTTCAACATTCATTTGACTGTCAACATTTCTAGAGTAAAGCCCTATAAAGACATCCTCCCTGGTCAGAAGAAGATCAATGTTATGCGGGTGCGGAACAAAGACTTCACTCGAGATCCTTTCGTACTTGTAGTGTCATCAATGACTAGGAGCAGAGTATATGGCTATCGCTCATGAGAGAGAAGCCCCAATGAGTAACAAGAGATGGAAGACTGGAAGGGCTTAGCACAGGAGATAAGTCGAGCGACCTTTGTCAGGAGCAAAGACTTTGCAGGCAGAAATGCGTAGAATTAGCTGAAGAGCTATCTACTACAAGTCGACCCTTTATATACTAGGGGGGTTACCATAAAGGGACGACGTGTAAAAGGAAATCAACAAGACGCATCGCGTCACATGTATCGTAAAAGGAAATCAACAAACGACGCATAAAAGGAAACGTACACGTAAAAGGAAATGCAGAGTCTGTGTCCAAAAGGAGAAGTGGAGTTCCGCTAAGTATAAAAGGAAAGAGATAAATGGGACTTCCCAGTAGAAATGAGTCAGAAGTCCGGGGGCATCCGTAAACATGGGAAATGGCAGTGTTCCTGTGCGAAGTCTGAAAGATATCTTAGAAGTCATAAAATAGTGGGTCGTATTGACCACTATCGATGATCTCCCAAGTGAGGTCTCTATATGCTGTGGAAGAAACGTCAAACCAATAGTGATCATAGGTATGAGTAGGAAAGAAAAACATATCCATGTCCGTGTCTTCATCACCAAAGAGTTGTCTCCAGATGATTTCGACATTGCATTCCCAGGTATCCTCGAAATCCGTAACATTAGCTCCCCTGTTGGAAGAATGATTCACCGAATCATTATCATCAGATGTGCTTGTCGTTGAAGTCTGGGAGAGCATCATCATCAATAAGTCGTCAGGTCCGGTGAGGGTGTCGTTGTCTGTCGACAGGACAGTTTCGGGAGAAATGGCCCGGGGATGTTTGGAGGCAGTGGGTGCATCGATAGTGGGGGCATCCAGATTGGAGGTGGCTGGTGGACCTGCAACAATAGCAAGAACGGTGGCGAGAAACTCATCGGGGGACGGGAGGGGGGATGGGGACTGGGGAGGGGTTGGGGGAGGTGACCGGCTCCGTGAGTTCAGCGAGGGTGGTGAGAAATTCTCTAACCTCGTTAAGGTCGAGTTCGATAATCGGAGTGGGTGGCTGAACATGTGATCCGGATCCAGTAGATCCCAGATTGGATGCATCTGGTCCAGGCGTGGGTTGTTGGGGAAGAGGTTGATGCTCGGGAGAATATGGGGGAGGGGTGGCATGAACAGGGGATAGGGAAGCGGCGTCCAACTCATCATGTCGGATAGGGTAGGTAGGGACGGGGGCGGGTAGTAGATGAAATGGCAGTGTCACTCAAACAAAACAAAGATCACAAGGATGCAGAGTCTCAACTGAGTGTCTTGATGCAGAGTCAAAGACAATGGCAGGACGTGAAGTCTCTACCCAAGAAGGTGCAGACAAAGGAGAGATAGAGAGTGTACTTGGAATTGGGGGGTTGGGGAGATGAGAGTAGTCCAAGTGAGGCAAGGAGAATATCCTTAAATCACACCCTTGGAAGTATGATCAAGTAGATAAGACTGGGGAAACCAGTCGACTATGTACATGGGTTTATATACTGTAGGGAATCGTGCATGGGCCAAGCTATGCATATCGTATCGTCCAATGGAAAAAGAATAGGGAATCATACGATGCGAGGATCGCATATCTTGAGTCATATCGTCTGTGTCAATGAGAAAGGAAGATAAGGAGGATGCCGGGCCAATGGCAAAAGAAGAGCAGAAGATAAGTTATCGGCCAATCGGCAAATGCCGGAGTGGTCACGTGTGTCAGATCATGTGACAGAAAGAAGTTTATACTGACATAGGAGCGTACCAAAAGGGGAATGTCACGTGATCGTGTGAAAGAGTCACATGACCTGAATTACATGTTGGTGCTTGCCTTCGAGGGCTGAGCATAGCGAAGTGATTTGTTAAGTAAAAAGTTTGATGAAGAGTGATGGAATCATAACAGTAGAGGTCGGGCAGAGGGGTAGAGATGAGTGGTCCTTCCCAGAGGGTGGTACATAGGGAGCTCTGCGGATGAGATATAGTCCCGTCATTGGAGAGGAGAGAGGCTGATGAGGGTGGTCTGAAGGAGGGGTTGGACGTTGTTGGCAGGGAGGGTAGGGATGAAGATGCCGAACCTGACGTGGTCAAGAGCATTGAGTATAATCCCTCTGGTGCCCTGGATGGAATAGGAGAGGGCGGCCGCCCAAGATTCTCCAAGCTGAATAGGAGATCATTGTTGGATCTCGGATGAGAGTATAGAGTTTCGGAACGCCTGGAGTAGGAGGGGGATGACCATCAAGTGAGAGGATAGGGGAAGGTTTACGAGTGGGATCGCAAGAGGGGGTGACGAGATGATCGCGGCATAGAGGATGTTTCGATGGAAACGCAGAAGTCTATCTAGAAAAATGGGAATAGGGTCCAAGGTAGAGAGCAAGGTGTCGAGGGGAATTTCCAAGTACGCCATAGGAGACGTGGGTGGGGTGACTGGCATAGAAGGGGAAGGAGGAATCATAAAATGAGAATTTGAACAGAAATGGAATGACTCAAGAATCGTTCCAACCGTCCGCCTCAGCTGTCCAGCCAGAGTAGGTGGCACCGGTGGAGTAGTGAAGAACGGGGGTGGTGACATTGTGCGGGGAGACGATTCTGACAGAGATTCCGTGGGGGGTGACGTGGAGGACAAAGAAGAGGGTGTTGCGTGAATATTGAAGCTTGAGGGCGATAGCGAAGATAGAGTAGAAAAAGAAGAGGGTGAGGGCGGAGAAGATGATGAATACGATGTTCGCTTTCTGATTGCGCACTTAGCGCATTTTAGCTAGTTTACCATATTTGGATATTGCACCACAATTGTGGCTTATTGTTTGTGTTTGTTTTGTACTCAGTTTATAGTCGGAGTTCCTCTGTCA
>JBBPMU010000550.1:6501-18795 GCA_038090475.1 Wakefieldia striispora | reverse complement strand
TCCAGGCTAAAATTTTTATGAGTCAATCTTTATATATATTCTAGTCTCTGTGCAAATTTCTGGGAGCAAAACTGAAAATCTGGTTGTGTGGTGTGCAAAGATGTTGTGTGGGAAAATGGTCAAAAAGTGCTGGTTTGCTGATGAGATGGATCATATCTGATCCATTCCACATGGCTTTGGTGTTGTGCTTCAGGCTCTACACCTCCCAACTTTGCTATCACCTCCTCCTACCCTCCTCTGGAACTCTTGCCACATGCCCCATCACCACATGCTCCAGTTGACTTGCAGCTTCAAAGCTATTGAAATGAATCATATCTGAACCATTTCACATGGATTTGGCATTGCACTTTGTGCTCTACACCTCCCAGCTTTGCCATCCCCTCCTCCTATCCCCTGTTATGGTTTTCTATGAAAACTGTACTAGATTCCCACCCCACCTGACCACCTAAAGTTGTGGCCATCTTTTTCTTTTTGTGTTCTCATCAAACCCTCTGAGGAACAGCCCCTATTCAATCACATGACCTCTGTCATGTGACTCAGCCCTCATCTCCATCATGTGACTATTGACCACCAACTCACAATCACCAATGATCACCTGACTTCTTGATCACATGACTCCTCACCTGATCCATCACATGACCTACTCACAACTCATCTGCCAACCATCCATGTACTCAAGGAACCTTCTGAAGGTGATACCATTCCTCTCGGATATCCTCTTTAGGTCCTGCCTCACATCATGCCTCATGTCACTTCTGATTTCAAATAGAACTCTGCCTATTACGTGGGTGCAGAACAAAGACTTCACTTGAGATCCTTTCGTACTCATAGTGTTGGTGATGACTAGGAGCAGAGTATTGGCTATCACTTGTGAGAGAGAAGCCCTGTAAGCACAAGAGAACAGAGAACTGGAAGGGCTTAGCACAAGAGGTAAGTCAAGCAACCTTCTTCAGGAGTGAAGACTTTGCAGGCAGAAATGCATAGAATTAGCTGAAGAGCTATCTACTACAAGTTGACCCTTTATATACATACTAGGGGGGTTACCATAAAGGGACGATGCATAAAAGGAAATCAATGAATGACACATAAAAGGAAACATACACATAAAAGGAAATGTGGAGTTCTGTGTCCAAGAAAGGAATCAGAGTCCCATGTCCATAAGGAGAGATGGAGTTCCGCTAAGTATAAAAGGAAAGGAATAAATGGGACTTCCCAAATGAAACAAGTCAGAAGTTCAGGGGCATCCGTAAACATGGGAAATGGTGGGTTCCCATGAGAAGTCTGAAAGAATGACCTAGAAGTCATGGATCAGAGGGTTGTATTGACCCACATTGATGATCTCCCAAGTGAGGTCTCTATAAGCTGTGGAAAAAATGTCAAACCAAGTGTGGTTGTAATAATGAGTAGGAAGGTGAAATGAGACAGATGTGTCGAAGGTTGAACCCTGAACCTCAAAGGCGAAGTCCTCGAGTCCCACCTGGTATTGTTGAAAAGATTGAAAGAAGGAAGTGCCGGTTTATTCTCTGGCTAGGAGTGTGAATGAGATAAAAGAGTTTCCCAGTGAACCCCTCAGAATTCCTAAGGGGGTCTTGCCTAGAAGAAAATCACTTGGGAATGATATTCCAAATAGCTAAGACTGGGGAAACCAGTCTACATGGTACTCTACTTATATATGTCTGGCAAGTGTGCACAGACCAAGTGAAACAAGAAAGGAAATACTAAGTATGGCAAATGCCCTTCAGGTGTAAGACCTGGTAATCCGTGTATGGTAATGTCTGTCCAATGGGAACGTATCATGAGTAAAAGAAAATGAGTAAGACGCACAGCTCTCTATGGCATGTGCCTTCCGATACGATCACGATCGGGTAGTCTCGTAAGAAGAAATGACTAAGAGATGAAATCGTCAATATGTCCAAAAAGGGTTATTCCCAAAGAGATGCCGCCGGGAATAAGTCTGAAGGTCTCGACCGACAGCAAATCGGCAAGTGCCGCAGAGTGGTCACGTGCAACAGATCACGTGACGAAGGAAATTATACTGTTGTAGGAGCGTACCAGAAGTAAAACGTCAGGTGACGTCGAGTCACGTGATTGAGGAAGTACAGGTAAACGGCTTTCTTCAATTGGATTGCTGCAAGAAGGAGGTTTCTAAGTAAAAGTTTAAAAGTGTCAGTAAAGTATAGTGTCTTTCAGGAATAAAATATGGGGTTCGTAACAGAAGGAAAACGTATCCATGTCCACATTGTCTTCACCAAGGAGTTGTCTCCATATGATTTTGGAGTCACATTCCCAGGTATCTTCAAAATCTGTAACACCACTCTAATGCCTTGAGGCCACCACCTCTTGTGCTTCTCCAAGGATGACTCCTTTGGACTCATCCTCTCTTCTCCTTTTATCCTCTCAGAGTTCTGCTGTCTCCTTTTGGACATTTCCTTTTATGTGCTACATGTTCTGTTGATTCCCTTTTACATGCTTTTGAGACCAGCCCTAAAGCATCTCTCTATAGTATATAAAACCACCAAAACATGTAGTAAATCCCCAGCTAATTCTATGCATTTCTCCCATGAGAAGTGGCTCCTCTCTGATGGGTTGGCCTCCAATCTCCACTCCTCCAAAATCCAACAACAGACTGTGACAAGGGTACACCACATACAGTGAAGCCAAGTCCTGTCTGCTTTAACTCTGGAGTTCTGGAGTTCCAACCTCCAAGTCGGCATGGACTCTAACAGGAATTGAGATACCAGGACAGCATAGATACCTTAGGAATGTTGATTCAGACATAACAGAAGTGGAAGTCAGAGTCTTGAGAGAGGTTTTATGTGACCCAGGATACGAGGAACTTGTGGTCAATTCAACTACCATCACTGTGGTAGCAACAGAAGTAGGAGTAGACCAGCTGACCCTTGAGTGGTCAACAGAAGAAGAACTTCTGAGGAAGATCATCCTCATTTGGAAGACAAGCACCCTCTCTCTCCTGCATACCAGAAATAGTCACAGAGGTTGTTAGAGTCCATGCCAACTTGGAGGTTGTAACTCCAGAACTCTGGAGTTAAAGTGGACAGGACTTGGCTTCACTGTATGTGGTGTGCCCTTGTCACAGTCTGTCCCTGGATTTTGGAGGAGTGGAGATCAGAGGTAGAGGAGTGTGAAACAAGCGTAGAATCCGTATAGTGGATATGAGGGTTGCATCAGAGGGAGTAGGATTAGGAGCAGGGATATGAACTCGTAGGTTCAAACGACGTAGTCGCTTGAGTTCGAGGTTTGACGCGGAGTGAACCGCACTCAAGTCTTGGAACGATGGTCACAAAGAAGCAAGTATTCTTTGGGCGATGTTAAGAGGTTTAAAGACAATTAATAAAAGAACTGGAGAGCATAAGGCTCAACAGTGACTACTTAAATACTTTACAAGTGTGGCTGTAACTACTTATTAAGGATAGCTAAGTAGTAAGCACTAAATATGTAAGTGTCTGATGTATCGGCAGTATTGGTAAGTACAATGAGGACGCAATGAGGATGTGGCAGCACATGTATGTGGCAGGCCATGAAGGAATGGAAGCATACCTCATGAGAAGGGAACTGCCATGATAGGAGGTGGCAGAGATCGTAATCGGGATCTATCAAGATACGTGATCAGATCTAGAAATGGAAGATGAGTCCATGTCCATGGAGATAGTGGATCGAGATCTATAAAGATACTCAAGGATCCAATGTATCCCAATAAGGATAAAGGATGTGGCAGAGATCTATTAAGATACTCGCGCTGATGTCCGAGATCATGTGATCAAGAATGTCACATGATCTAAAAGGGTCAGAGGTCATGTGACTTAGGAGTCACGTGACTTGAAAACGAATGACTAGAAGTAAAAGAGCGTAAGTGAGTGAAAAGCGATATATGTTAGATTGGTAAGAAACTGAATCGTAACAGAGTGGACTGACACTGGGTCAAGTCTGGAGGGAAGATGAGAGGGTAAGACCATCAAGGCCTTTTGGAGGTTGGAGATGAGTCAGAAGGAAACTTAGAATGTTAATATTCAGACTGAGGGATACAGGAGGTATCTATGGAGTATATATAGTCGGAGGAAAATCAGATTTGTAATCAAAGTGGAGCAGATTAGTAAAATGGAGAATGACTAAATACTGAGTAAGATGGAGAATGACAAAGATGGAAGCGGGAACATAATAACTGAAGTGGAGTCGGATATGTACAAGAGCTGGAGCTGTGCACCTAAGCGAAGCACAGGAATACAAAGTATATACTAGTATGGAAAAGGAAACAGAGGTAACAAGAAATACATATCAGAAGTCTGGAGGTGCAGAGTTGTGTTATGAGTGAGATCGCTCTGGAGTTCATGAGTGAATGAGCCAGAGTTCATCCTGAGGGTCGGAGATGAATGGGATATGACAGAGGTGCCCCTTCTTATTCTTCCACAGGACACTTCCCTGCTCCCTCTGCTTACACTGACACCAATCAAACAGGAACCTTCATCCATCCATATCCAACTCCCCTCACTCTTCAAGCAAGAAAATTCAGACCCCAACCTCTTTGTTCTGACAGACTACCCAGAGCAAGTAAGACATAATTGGTGGATAAGGAAAAGAACCAGACCAGATGACCACCCCATCTTTTACCAAGGAGAATTGGGAAGGCTTAGGCCAAGGAGTTTGTTGAAAAGAAACCCCTGCTATGCACCTTATTAGTTAAAACACCCCCTTCACTAAATACAAAACAATGTCAAACACTCCCACCTCTGCAGCCCTCAGAGCCAGACTTGAGGACAGTAATGACTAGATAAACATGGTCATGGACCAATTCCACATTCAAAACATAATGCATGGAATGGCCATGGACCAGCTGAAAGAATCCATGAATGCACTAGAGAGGAGGATGGCAGAACTCTTAACATTCTTTGAAGGAAAGGTCCCAAAGCCCCAAGGAGTACATAGCTATGGACATGGCTGAAACATTGGCAGCCCCACAAACCAAACCCTTGACTTTGGCCTCTTGGCAGAAGATCAAGATTTTCACAGATCCCAGAAAGTATGACAGCAATATTGCCAAATTTGACAAGTGGTGGGCCAAAATGAGGGCATGGCTTAATGTAAACTGAGCCATAATAACTCCAGGCTCATACAAGGCAGTGGTAGCCATCCTATCACAGTTAGAAGGACAGAAGAGAGGAACCTTTGTGCAAACAAGATTAGTAAGGGGCCTTGTGTACACCTGGAAGGAGTTGGAGACAGAGATCCCAATGAACTTTCGTCCCTTGAACCAAAAGGATTGGGCCACTGCCCAGATCAAAAAACTTACTCAAGGATCTATGAGGACAGATGAGTTCCTCACAAAATTCAAGTCCCTATACACCCAATCAGGAATAGACAAGTCTCATGCCATCTGCCTGCTGGAAAAAAATACTGTAGTGCAGATTGTAACAAAACCATATTTTATTCCTGAAAGACGCTATACTTTTCTAACACTTTTCAAAACTTTTACTTAGGACCTCACCTTTCTTGTGGCAATCCTAGAAGAAAGCCGTTTACATGTATTTTGCTATTCACGTGACTCGATGTCACGAGATGTTTATCTTTTGGTATGCTCCTACTCTAGTATAACTTCATTCGTCATGTGATCTGGAGCACGTGACCACTTTGCGGCACTTGCTGATAGGCCATCAGTGACCTTTCAGACTTCCTCCCAGTGGCTACCTCTTTGGGAATAACCCTCTTTTGGACTTATTGACTTTCTTATCTTTCTCGTCATCAGTCTTATGCAGTTACCCGATCGTGATCATATCAGAAGGCACATGCCATAGAGAGCTGTGCAGTTTGTCATTTCTCCTTTGTCACGATACGTGCCTATCACACAGGACTTTCCTCTTACGGATATTATAGATACACACAGCATGGTCTGTGCATGATACCTTGTACTATATAAGTAGCAGACGCATCGACTGGTAACCCCAGTCTTTGCTATTTGGAATTTACTCCCCAGGGTACTTTCTTCTAGGCGAGACCTCCTTAGGATCTTCTGAGGAGTTTACTGGGAAAACCTTCATACTCCTTTACACTCTTAGTCAGAGGATAAACAGTGCTCCCTCATTCTCACCGAAAGATACCGGACTTTGTGTCTGACCGCCCTTGACTTTGCATCAGGGCACGCTCCTGCAGACTTTACATCGCAGGATTCTTCTTGATACCCCGTTGAAGGGAAGACTTTGCCTTTGAGGTTTGAGGTTCAACCTTCGACGTTTCCATCTTGTTTCACAGATTATTGCACAAATTTTCAGGGAAGGGGCCAAAATGGCTGACTTTCTGACCTATATCTCAAAAATCTGATTGGTGGGAAATGCCATTGAATTGGTAAACTTCCTCTGAGGCTCTACCTTGTCAGGGTCCTATCAAAAGAAGGATCCAAACACCATGGATATTGGTACAATCAATGAAGGATGGATAACTGAGGAGGACATCCACAATATGCAGTGGAACAAAGCAGTGAGGAGGCAAAAAGGCCCCTCTAAATGTTTCAACTGCAACAGCAAGGGACACAGGCTGGAAAATTGTCCCAAACCCAAGAACCAGTGCCCCCCTGCAAATTCTATGGCAGAGGACACAAGAGGGGATGCTCAAAATCATCCTGACAAATCAAGGCAGCTTCCTCCAGAAGTCAAACACTCAAGCAGCCTCAACAACAGGGGCAAACACATGATGCCTTCACAGCAATCAAGGGAATGAACCCTGATCAAATAAAAGCATATTAATTTGATATGTACAGTGGCTCAAAGAACTGTCCCAATGTTTGCACTTTTTCCACTAAATATGATAGTATGTGATAACAACTAAACCTTACCTAATCATGTCAGTATATGAAATAAAGTACTCACTCTTGACTTTCAGATGGATCAAGAATTGAAGGATTTCAATAAGATTTGACAAAGTTACAGCCATTTTAAAATGGTTACTTATTGGGACAGTTCTTTGAGCCACTGTATGAGACAGAAATGAAGGGAAAAGGCAAGGCAACTTGATCAATCTGGGTGATCAAGTACAACCTCCTTCCCCATATGAAAGCAACTCTTTCTATCCTCTTATGGAAAAGGAGCCTTTGCAAGATGAAGAGAACTCTGAAAATAAAACACAAAATTATGAAACACCTTCTAAGCACAAGGCAAAACTGCTGAAACAATCCCAAAAACAAACTCATGAAGACCTTGAGGGTGATCCTATCAGGTGTGGCACCGAGGAAAGGGCATGCTTAATTCCCTCACAACAACAAAACAAAATCCCAGAAAAAGTATTTATCAGATCCATGGTCACCCATGAGATTAATATGCAAATTCTGGTCTCTCCTGCTGAATCTGTTACAGATTTTGAGGATACTTGGGAATGCGACATTGAAATCATTTGGAGACAACTCTCTGGTGAAGATGATATGGACATAGATATGTTTTTCCTTCCTACTCATCACTACAACTGTGCTTGGTTTGATCTTTCTTCCACAGCATATAGAGACCTCACTTGGGAGATCATCAATAGTGGTCAATACAACCCTATTATCCATGACTTCTAGGTTATCTTTCAGACTTCTCACAGGAACACCACTGTTTCCCATGTTTACAGATACCCCTGAACTTCTGACTCGTTTCACTTGGGAAGTCCCATTTATCTCTTTTTCCTTTTATACTTAGCAGAACTCCATTTCTCCTTATGGACACAGGACTCCAATTCCTTTCTTGGACACGGACCCCATATTTCCTTTTATGCATATGTTTCCTTTTATGTGTTGTTCATTGATTCCCTTTTATGATACACATGACGTGATGTGTCTTGTTGATTTCCTTTTACACGTTGTCCCTTTATGGTAACCCCTCTATTATATAAAGGGTCAACTTGTAGTAGATAGCTCTTCAGCTAATTCTACACATTTCTGCCTGCAAAGTCTTTGCTCCTGAAGAAGGTTGCTTGACTAAACTCTTGTGCTAAGCCCTTCCAGTTCTCCGTTTCTCTTGTGCTTACTGGGCTTCTCTCTTACAAGTGATAGCCAATACTCTGCTCCTAGTCATTGACAACACTATGAGTACAAAAGGATCTCAAGTGAAGTCTTTGTTCCACACCTGCATAACAAAAGAATTAGCTTGTCCCTTGATCCCTGCTACTATGCATGGGATCCGACCCACTTCACGCCATGTTCTGAGCTCCTCTGAAGAGAGCTCATCCGACAATGAACAACCACCCACTGCTTCCCCTTATTCAAACCCATACCAATCTGCATGTCCATCTGGAACTTCCACCCCATGTTCTACTACTCAACCTAGACAACAAGTAGCTGGATGCTCTCAAGTCACATCCCCTGATACTTGATGAGGACCCCTCTTGAATGTTACCCCGTCCTACACTCCCATCCCTTCCCCCCTAGGTTCTACCCCTGTGCTTTCTCCCCTCCAGTTCCAATTGACTCTCCCATCTTCCCAGCACACCCCAACTACCTGTTCTCCTTCCCCTGCCCCCAGCACTAGCAGCATGTCAAACCCCACCCAAGAAGAATTGAAGGCAGCTTGCCCAGAACCCTTCTCCAGCAAGAGTGAAGATGCCTCCCATTGGCTGTTGGCAATGAAAGCTTACTTCACCATTAATGACACCAAGTATACCAACAAGAAGATTGTGATTACCCTCCTGAATTGAATGAACCATGGGAGAGGGGCAACCTTCTTGAAGCATGGCTCACAAAGATTATGACCACTCCTGTCACCTCCTGGACCAATACCCTCACCAAAGTGGAGAAGGACTTCTGCACTGTCTTTATACCCCCTGACCTCAAGGACACCATGTGTATGACCCTCCACAACATTCATATGGAAGGGAAGCCATTTAACGGCAACTTTGATGCTTTCTGCAGTGCCTTCCAACTTGAAGCCTCTAGGAGCGACATCACTGACCAATCAGTACTCAAGGATCTTCTTAAACACACTGTTTTGTGCCAAATCACAACCATGATGACAGCCTTAGAGAAGGAACCCACAACCATGAATGAGTGGCTGGAGAAAGCCTCTCACTTCTACCACACAATTATCTGCACCAACCTCTTTAGGAAAGGGGGTACTTCCTATATTGGATTGACTTCATCCACCTCCCACTCCTGCGACCCCATGGCCATGGACATAGACTACATCTCTTTATCTCCAGCAGAATGATCCAAACATATCAAGAATAGGAAGTGTTTCATTTGCCACAAGGTCAGATGTTTTGCTGGAAAGCACCAAAATGGACAGAACTGTTGTTCTCCCCCACAGAAGATTAGGATTGCCAAAGAAGACATTCCCATTGACCTGCTTACTGCCTATGCAAAAGGCAAAGGATTGAAGACCCATCAAGCTATCTGATTGCTGGAAATGTTCTTGGACAAGTTGCAAGAAGTCCCAATGGACGAACCCAAACAAGAGGCCAAAGAAGATGAGGATTTTCAACACTGAGGAGTAGAGCAACGTCTACTTCCTCAAGGGCAAGGACTCCTGTACAAATAGCTCCCATTTTTGTATCCTCTCCTGCTGATAGGGCAATACATGTTCCTGTATCCCTTTATGCAGTAAGGACAGGAGAAATCATCGCCACTACCACCCTCATCAACTCTGGAGCCACTGGATCATTTATTGACAGGGATTTCGCTGTATGAAACTGAATTCCCCTTATTCGACTTGCTGAACCAATCAGAGCCAAAAATGTGGATGGAACCCAGAACAAGGCTGGAGAAATCTGTCACAAGGTATTCATCACCTTGTGCTATGCTGACACAGAACACCAACAGGAACTTATGGTGATTAACTGTGGATCCCAAAACATCATACTCAGGATGCCGTGGCTTGTAAAGGTAAACCCCAAGATAGACTGGACCAACTGAACCATCAAATTTGAAGACAGACAACACATCCAATGACATGATGACCCTCTAAGGGAAGTGCAAGCCTATCTTATTCGATATATCAACAAGAACCTGGATCAAGTATCCAAAGCCAATTATGATGCTAGGCAGTGAGTCATCAAACAGTGTTTCAAATGAAAACTATGAGAAGCCAAAATCCTACCTGAGGTTATCTGGAAGGTAACCCTCTTGACCACCATTGCCATGCAGAAGAAAGCTCCATTGGTTGTTTTGCCCAATGCATTCAAAGACTACAAGAAAGTCTTCAATGAACCAGAGGAAGGTTTCATTTCTCCATCCCGTGACTTCGACCATGCCATCGAACTCAAAGATTTGTTCACTCCCTGGAAGGCCAAACTTTACTCCCTCAACCCCAAAGAAACAAAGGCCTGCCAATACTTCATTAAGGAGCACTTGGAAAAAGGTACCATTCACCCTTTGAAATCCCCCCAGGCTGCACCCTTCTTCTTTGTTGCCAAGAAAGATGGCAAACTCTGACCCTGCCAGGACTACTGCTACCTCAATGAACATATGGTCAAGAATGCTTACCCCCTCCTGCTAATTCCCAACCTCATGGACAAGCTCCGAGGTTTGAACATCTTCACCAAGATGGATGTTTGAAGGGAATTCAACAATATCTGCATCAAGGATGGCAATCAATGGAAAGCGGTGTTCATCACCCCATTCAGCCTTTACAAACCCCTCATCATGTTCTTTGGAATGTGTAATGCCCCCCCCACCTTCCAGGTGTTTATGGACCACTATTTTGGTGATATGATGGCCAAAGGATGGCTCATCATTTACATGGATGACCTCTTGATTCACACCAAGGATGACCAAGGCCTCCATGACAAATGCACCCATCAAGTTCTTGAACAAATGGTGGAACTCTGCCTACACCTGAAATTGGAGAAGTGTTCTTTTTCCCAGAAGTCTGTTGACTTTCTAGGAATGATCATTGCTGAAGGCAAAATATGAATGGACCCTGTGAAACTCTCCACCATCAAATCTTGGGTTCCCCCTACTTCCGTCAAAGGTGTTCGATCCTTTATTGGATTTTGCAATTTTTACAGAAAATTCATTGCCAACTTTTCAGTCATAGCTGCTCCCCTCATTGCTCTTACCAAGAAATCCGCCACTTGGGAATGGAAGGATGATCAACAACAATCTTTTGACAAGCTGAAAGCCAAGTTCCTTACCCTACTGGTCCTCTCCATGCCAGACCCACAGAAGCCCTTCACTGTCATGACTGACACCTCCCTCACTGGCCTGGGAGCTGTCCTTATGCAGAAAGATGTCAATGGCAACCTCCACCCATGTTCCTACTTCTCATGCACATTTTCCCCCACCAAGTGCAATTATGACATCTACGATCAAGAACTCCTTGCTGTTATCAAGGCCCTCAAGGAATGGTGCCAATACCTCAGTGGAACCCCCCATCCCATCACTATTATCACTGACCGTAAAAACCTTGCCTATTTCAAGGAACCATGAAAACTTACTTTCCAACATGCTCAATGGATGCTCTTCCTGCAGGATTTTGACATTCTCTACAACACTCGCCCAGGTTCCTATATGGGACTGGCTGATGCACTGTCCCAAAAAGACTTTATTGACACCTCCAACAACAATCAGGATGTGGTCCTACTCGACCCTGAACATTTCATCAATGCCATTGATGCGGATCTTGCCAATAAAATTGCTGATTCCTCCACTGACAATCCAATTGTTAAAAAGGCCCTACTTGCACTCCAGAATGGAAGTTCCCTCTTCCCATGGGCCTCCCCTACTGATTGGGAATTCCATAATGGATCTCTTTTCTTCCAAGGCCACCTCTACATCCTGGACTCCACATGCAAGGAACTTGTGATGTCCATCCATGACTCCCCCACTGCTGGCCATCCCAGTTACTTCTATTTACTCCACCTACTCTGCTGTGACTATTGGTGGCCTGGTATGGCCACCTTCACCTGCAAGTTCATCACTGGTTGTGCCACTTGCCAGGCAAACAAAGTCATTACCCACCCCACTACCCCCCCACTATCCCCAATTCCTTCCACTGCCACCCACCCATTCCAGCAAATCACAGTTGGTCTCATCACTGATCTTCCCCTGTCAGACAGCCATGATTCTATTATGGTTGTGGTCGACCATGGTCTTACTAAGAGGGTAATTTACATCCCTTTTTCAAAAACAATCTCCACTGGAGGTGTCACCTCTCTGTTTTTCTCTCAAGTTATTCCTCATTTTGGACTCCATGACAAACTCATCTCCAACCGCAGTCCCCAGTTCACCTCAGCATTTGCCAGGGAACTCACCCACCTCCTTAATTATGACCTTGCCCTCTCCATGGCTTACCACCCTCAAACTGATGGCGAAACCGAAAG
>JBBPMU010000549.1:0-18807 GCA_038090475.1 Wakefieldia striispora | reverse complement strand
GCTAGATGGAGACCCAGGCTCTTGATCAGAGCTTGATGACTCAGAAGTAGCAGAAAGAGCTGAACCATAGGATTCAGCAATGATAGAGACAAGATACCCTTCAGTAAGGGCTTCTGCAAGTTGTTGGTGCTCGGATTGAGTGGGCATCACGACGGGAGTAAGGAAATCTGGTTCGTATCAATTGATCGATGATTGTGATCAAATTTAAACTCCGACAGTGTGCCGCCATGGTTGACCAAACTCAATATCCAAAATGGGCCCCAAAACGGCTCCAAAACCAAGGATGTCAAAGTACAGAGCGGTTTTGGAACAGCCAAAACGAGTTTCAAATCCATCGTCAAAACGGCCTCAAAACGGGGGCCGTTTTCTACTCTGACAGTCCCTAATTCGAGGCGGAAGATGTTGACTCTGGCGGTGAAGAAACCGTTACCACCACAGACGACAAGCGCGTCAACCCCTTTGCGGATGAGGTTGTATGCGGTGCTAGATAACCTTCGGGGACGTGGAAGGCTTTCTCACAGGGAGTTCACGATGAACGAGCACGGTTCAGCTGAAGTCACGACGAGCGTCAACTGTAACATACCTCTGCAAACCAGCCACCATCGAAGCCGACGCGAACAATGCAGGGAGCGACCGTCTGGAAGATTGGAGGTGCGGTCGCAAAGGTGGCCCATCACCGAAACGTAACATCTCGAAGAGGTTGCAGTGGAAACGTCATGTCAGAAATTTATGTGCCAACCGCTGAGTTGGAGAGCAACGAGCTTCCAGGCAGGAGGTTCTGCCCGTGATTCAGTTAGTAACCCATCGTAGCACATGGGGCTTCGACAAGGATGTTCTAAACACCAAAGACACGAACGCCACCTGGTTGAAGTGCTTTGAATGGCGAATAAAGGAAAGGCCGTGGGAGAGTGCAAAAACTTATAAGTTACACAACGGCGTTTACAATATTTAGGACAGACCTAAACGTTAGTCCCGACGTGAATCACGAACATGAAGTTTAGTTTACTATTTCGGCGTGAGCGAAATTTCAAGTTGGTTCTGAGTTCCGGATGTGTTCCGAATGTGAAGACAGACTTGAAGTTTGAACTAGTCACAAATGTGAACACTAAACTTCAAGTTCGGGATAGGTCCAAATGTTACTGTAAGTTTGGGACGGATCTTCACGTGTAGACCCATCCCAAACTTCGAGTCCGTCTTCACGTTCGTGATTCACGTCGGGACTAACGTTTAGGTCCGTCCTAAATATTGTAAACGCCGTTGTGAATTAGTGGAGCTCGCATTTTACACGCCAGCCAATCAGAAACCAAATTTACCGTGAAATTCGTGGAATTCCCCCGCCTGCTAGCACGAGTAAACGAAGTGGAGATACTATTCCCGTAAGCGTACTGACGTATTGCCAGCGGGCCAGCTATCATTGCCACATGTTTTAGATTTGTCTGATACCAGTATTAACTGTGAGCATCCACTCGAAGCATTCGAAAGGCAAAAGCATCATGATTTAGCTGTAGCGAGGATTGGAGATACGGTGCAGCCAATTGTGAGTACTAGTAGTCGAATTCCTCTGATCTGAGAACGAGCGTCGTAATGACAATTACGGTCATCTAAAGAGGATGAACGGGAAGCTATGGCACAGTTAGTGTGGGTAAGAAGTATGTAGAAACTGTATGCGTACCTTTGAGGTGCGCGACTACGGGACATGCGTGTTAACGTCGTGTCGTGTAAGAAAATTATAATAATCTAAACACGGAATGCAATCAGACAAGCTACTTACAGAGCATGGTCCACCTCCACGCAGAAAGACCACTGCGGAAGTTACGAATAGGCTCGACGGATTCTCAAAGAATGAGGAATGTGGGACTGAACCATTGTTCACTTATGCCATCGACCGTAACTAGAAGAAAGTCAGGTAGTGTGCCAGTGGTGGCATGGGTTTTGGACGGCCCGGTGTAGACTCACTTTGAATTTGGTATTCACCAGGCACAAAAGTCTCGGGGTCTGGGAGGAGGACTAAAGTTTTGAGATCTGCAACCGAGGCAGTGGCAAGCGATTGGGTCCCTAATGAGATCACTCAATAATGACGCTAGGTGAACTAGGTGAGAAACGTACCCCCGAAGGCACTGGAAGCAGATATAGTCAAGTTGGCCTTTTCAGGGTCGACACCAAACACGCTATGAAGTGGGCGATGTAAGGAAGTAACATACAACTTGAAGAGCGCATCGACATAGTACAGGTTGAAAATGACTGGATTGGGCTCCCATTGGACAACCATCTCCGTGGCAGTGCCATTCCTATAGTACATAGTATTCTCATCGGGATCTTTGATCCAAATCCCCCCACCAGAGGCAGCGTAGGAAACTGGCCAAATAGCCATAAGTGCAAGTAGGGAATTGAAATATTTGGAATCCATGGTAAAATTGAGAGTCTGAAAGGGGTGTGTGATTGTTGTCAGTGAAAAGCAAGGGAGCGAGACGGACATATTTATAGCATGCTGGAGTGTGAAGGATGGATGGTATCTGAGTTGAGGCTACACTGAGACAACTTGAAGTGAAACAGACTGTCATCGTGATACCCAATGAGTTTAAGTTGAAACCATCAGTTGCAGAAAACAGGATGTGGTTCTGGTGGCGAGTGTTGTGAAGGGTTCTCACAGACAGCCGAGTAAGAGATACGCATATCCACGATCGGATGTAGCAGACTGGCAGTGATTCCGAGCTAGGGGTTGATTCAGTTCATGAGATTGAACCCAAGATCATGTCAACGGTATGTGCCGCAATCTTCCAAGCAAGATCAGGATAATATTGCTGGTGAAATAAGTCATGATATATGGGAAGACAAATCACTAAATGGGCTACTAATGACAGTACTAGTGTCAGGTGCATCATGGGCCATAGGGGTAGATAATCCATCTACTATTTCTGCCGTTTTCTATCCATATGAACTCTCCTCTATTGGTTACACTTCCGAGTCCATGGCTGTGGATCTCCATCGATTTTTCATTGGGTGTGACGTGCCATCGTGATCTTAGATTCTGAGACGTGATCTGCAAGTTCTAATTATTGGACTTCAAAAAGTGCTTGCGCCTTGCCGCATCGGATGCCGTCTCTCAGGCTGTCGCGTGACGATCAGAGTTACTCCTTCCGTATCCGCCGCCGTCAGGATAGTTTCAGGCGGGCGTCCAATGGGGACTAAAACACGTATGACCGGGTGGATCCGGATGCACCGCGGCCCGCATCATGCACGCATGACTGGAGTCGAACGCGTCGTCCTCCAGCAAGAAGCGCGCTATGTGCCATATCAACGGCGCACCTAAGCGCCAGGAGAGACGTACGTCGAATGGAACGTCGACGCTGTCGAGTCGCGCCCGCCATGTAGGAAAAGAGGCTGTTGCAGACGATCTGAGCGGCATTCCTGCCACGCAAGGTTGCGGTCTGAGAGGGGGGGTCGGGACGCGTCGACGCACCGCACGACCTCATCAAGGGTGCGCTTTGCCTGTTGAAGGAAATGGTTCGAGTAGGACGGAACGGGCCTAGGCTGAGCCTGGCATACTTGACGTGGTACTGTGGTCACAAGCGCCAGTAAGGAAACGAAATATAAGAGGCTCATGGTAAGAACAGAGAGGGGTTAGCAGGTGGAAAGGGATAGAAGGGGAGCGCACGTATGTATAGACACCCGAGTGAGACAAGACTGTCATGCCCAACAAGGACAGTTAAAAACGAGATGCATGTCTTGTAGATAGGGGATACTCCCATCTCCGTTAGCAGTTTGAGGCACTCACTCCTCCCAAAAAACGATTCTGAGCAAGTAAACCTTTTTTGATCACACCGCCGATCGATGGGCTTTGCGGTCTTGTCTTATCATATTTCATCCTTCTCTCCGTACGGGGTTCAATCATGATGCCGACGTGCGACGCGACAGCTATCACCCTCCCTTTTACTTCCGATAAATCGGAGCGGTGGTGTCTGACCATTCTCCACCTTCACTCCCACCCTCCCATCCCACTTCTGAGAGCCGGCAAGCATTCAAACGACGTTGGAGAGGCATCCGTGTCATCAAAAGCAAAATCCATTACGCAAACCAGCCTACTGAGATTGTTCCGCATACACCTAACGTGCATACATGCGGATCAGTCACGCTCGAAAAGACGACATCGGAAACGACGCACCTTGATCGTCTTGTCCGCGCCGCCCGTGATCAGCCTCGTCCCCGTGACGTCGAACGTCGAGCAAAACACACCCGCCTCGGCTTCGAGCGAACCCGGCTGGGGCACGTCGTCCATGTTTTGAAACGGCGTGCCGGTGTTGTAATCCCAAAACGTGAGCGTGCCATTGTCGCCTGTGTCCGTGTCGGAGTCTGAACGCGAGAGAACGAGAACGACGTACCGCCAGAGAAAAAGACGCCCTCGGCATTGACAGAGAGCGTGTTGATGATGGCGTTGTGGCCGGGAAAGTTGAACACGAACGTGCCATCGGGACATTTCCATTTCTTGATGTTGTTCCCGCCGGCGGAGCCAGATGCGAATGAGTATTCGGTCGGGTGGATGGCGAGCGCGCGAACGGATTTTTTGTGGTGGGTGAGCGTGACCATGGTCTTGCCGGCAGCGAGGTCCCATAGTCTAAGGGCGATGAGCGAGGTAGGTACACGGACCAAACAGAAGACGCACCGAATGGTCGAGTCCATGGAACCTGTGATCACCTGTGGATCTGAATCCTGACATTTGACGTCGGCGACGGTGGCGGAGTGGCCTGAGAGGACGTGTGCTTGTTGCTTTGTGCGCATGTCCCAGACGCGGGCGGAGGCGTCCCGGCCAGAGGTGACGAGAAGGTCGAGAGTGGGATGCAAGCTGAGGGCATACACGCCCGAAAGGTGTCCGTGATAATGGCGTATGACCTTGTTGACCTCGAGATCCCAGCATTTGACCATCTGCGGTGGGTGAGTGACGGTCGCGAAAGGAGAGGTATACGGACCTTGTCTTCACCGCACGAAAACAGATAGGGATGTCTTGGAGAGACGGCCAACCCGCGCACAGTCGAAATATGGCCGGTCAGGGATAGCTTGAGCGCGCCGGAAGCGAGGTCCCAAATCTTGATGACTCTGTCACCTGCACCGGTGGCGAACCAGGTATTGCCAGGCTCGACGGCGACGCTGCGGACCCACCCCAAGTGACCTGAGATGACGCGCATGAGTTTCCAAGGGGGGTGGTAGGTCGGTTTGACGGTCCGAGTTGTCTTGTGGAGGACGAGCGCCTCGGAGAGCTTGGCCGATGTGGCAAAGGTAGATGGTTGTGCCTTGGGCGTGTTGTCGATCGTAGCAATCATGCGCTCGGTATCCGATGACGCTGTGAGGGTGTGAGTGTCGATGTAACACCGGGTCTGGGGAAGAACGTACGGCCTGCGGTGAGCAGTTTTTGGGATGGTGGTGGTTTTGGACGGGCTGGACCGACTTGGCCTTGTTGCGCGAGGAGTGCGGAGGGGAGTTCGCGATAGTGTTTGTACTCGTCGGCCATTTTGACGGCGAGACGAAGGCGTGTGCTGTAGTGGAGTGAGTGTAGTACTACCATTGGAAGAGAAGGAAACTGACCTGGACTGTTCATCTTTGATAGAGTCGTCAGGACACGCAGCGAAAATGTCTCGAGTACGTTTAGCAGATTGCCTTCTGAGCGGGTCTAGCGAAGAAAGCATTACGCGGGACGAGTTGAAGGTGAATTCTATTTTTGGAAATGTGGACAAGGGATGTTTGTGATTATTTGTCTTGCAGAGCGTCTTGACCACCAACTTTGACGAGGATAAGAGGGAGAGTAATTAGCTATTAGAACTTAGTGTAGAATGTCAGACGCAGCAGAGCTCAAAAAGCATGTGAAGCATCTCCAGAATGCAAGCACCAATGAGGTATGTCGTATGTCATCGTGCCACCTGGTTGGTCGACTAACTCGTTTTACAGGAACGCTTGGCTGTCTTGAGAATTCTCAAGAAAGATTTTCAGGTCAACGAAGCACTCCTAAGGGTAGGTATTTCACTCCTCCGGCACATAACCAGCGTGAACGTGTGTGTGTGGGCAGGAGAGCAAGGCCGGTCTCGCTGTAGGCAAGCTCCGTGCCCACGAATCAAAAGACATCTCCGACCTCGCAAAGGAGATCGTGAAAAAGTGGAAAAACGACGTCGATAAGGCAAAAGCCGCTTCGGGTTCAAAACCGCCTGTCAATGGAAAACCACCAGGTGAGTCTATCCCCGTCATCGTCCCCATCGTTCCTTCTGACGTATCTTTCCCAGTCCGCAAGCAGTCCACATCAGTGACTCCTGTCGGTGCAATCACCCCCAACCCCAACGGGAAACCAGACACCCGCACGGCCAAAGTCGACGGCGTCAAGATCTCGGAGACGGGCGATAATACACGCGACCGATGTACGGAACTCATCTACGACGGTCTTGCACATGACTCGGGTGCCCGTGAGTATATGCTCTTTCCACGCACGTTCACTCTGACTTGACTTGTTTCCCAGCCAGCGATCTGATCACCCGTCGTGCGATCGCAGTCGAGAAGGGTGTGTTTGCCCAGTTTGGCAGCACGTCTGGGGAATATAAGGGCAAGATCCGCTCCCTGTTCGTCAACCTCAAGGACAAGGCGAACCCCAGCCTGCGTGAAAGTATCGTCAGCGGCGAGTTGTCCCCCGAGAAGTTCAGCAAGATGACGAGCGAGGTACTACGTCTGTTTTCTCTTGCGTTTCCCCTACTAACCCGACTAGGAAATGATGTCCGAGGAACGGCGCGCTGCCGACCAGAAAATCAAAGAAGAAAACTTGTTCAAGTCTCTTGGTGCTGGCGAGCAGGAAGCAGAGACGGAAGGCTTCCAATGTTCAAGGTGCAAACAGGCAAGTAGCCCCCATATATTCATCTCCTTGCGATAACACCCTTCAAGCGCAAGTGCCGTTACCGTCAAGCGCAGACACGAAGTGCCGACGAACCGATGACTACCTTTGTCACGTACGTGTCTCCTTCGATGTATCGATCCCCTTCCTAATTGTCCTGCAGGTGTGTCAACTGCGGAAACAGGTCAGTGATTTGCGTCTACCCTATCCCTCCGCCATATCAACAATTTCCTCCAGATGGAAGTTTTCTTGATCGGGCAAACACCATCGTGTATATTTCCCTTCTTTTATCGTACTTTCTTTTAGCCATGGTTTCTTGTCCGAGCCAGTTTAATCGAGTTTATTGTATACCCTTGTCACACTTGCAATGGAGGCTTACATAATGTATCGACTGTTCGTTGCACGCGTCTATTTACGCGTCAGAGCGCGTGTCCTCGTCTACTTTCTCTCATTCGCGTCGACATGTCACAAGAGCTGGACGAGGACGTCAAACCAAAACTGAGCTTGGTCATCAACTACGAAGGTCAACGTACGTGTCGCTCGAACCCGACGCTTTCCTTCTGCTCATCCGACGTAAGACATCACCGTCAAAGTGAAACCGAACATGCCTTTTCGAAAGATATTCGACGCTGCCGAGGTGCGTGTCCCGCATCGTATGCCACGTGCGGACCTCCGTCTGATGCATATACGGCTGCAGAAACGCTTCGGGAAAGAACCAGGTAGGTCTCTGTCCCCACGCGTGTTGACGACGTCTGATGTTCCATCCCAGGGACGTTCCGGTTCGTGTACGATGGGGACAGACTGTTGGCGGAAGGGACCCCTGCACAGGTGCGTTGCCCGCACGTCGGCGCTCGCGACGAGTGCTGATGCCTGTCGGACAGGCAAACATGGAGGACGGTGACGTGATCGACGCCGTGTTGCAACAGGTGCGTGAGATGCGGCGTGGTCGTACGTGATGCGGCTCGAGTGACCCGTGTGTTCGTCTCCCTCTAGCTTGGCGGGGCGCGTATACGGTGACGGCGTGCAAAAAGGGGTGCTATAGCGATGTGCATTCGAGCTTGTTGTATGTTGGCAGTGTGTGTATATACTATATGGCGTTCCCTGGGACGCGTCCAGCATGTCAGGTTGTAAGGTGGGGCGATGCGTTGTGATTGCGACACGGACTGTAGGAAGATGCACCGCTCGATCGCAAGTAGGGTCGTTTTGCTAGTGTCCAGATCGTCACGCATATCTTTCCGGTGGATAAGCGCCCGGATCTAAGCACGCTTGCTTCGATCTCGGCCTTGTTTTACAGAGCTTACCGTGGGTGCCATCGCCGTCGGCAAGCGCGGCATGCATGCGGGCCGTTTCGTTCCGTGTTGTCGCCATTAACGCTGCCCATCAACCTCGTCCGGCATCGGCATTGATGGACTCTGTGGCCCCTGGGTCACCTAGCACCTGGCACGTTGTGGAGGAGATTTCGACGTTCCATGCTTAGCTACTAGTATGGCGACACGAGCGGTATCCGGGTTTGCCCATACCACCGTCTGCTCCTGGCGAGCTCAAGGAGTTTGTCCGTCGGGATAGGTCCGTTCCTTACCAATGTGAGAGTGACCGTTGCATGCCAGGAATCTGTGTCCTTGTTCCGCCTTGTGGTAGTGGCCCCGAAATGTAGGCCAGGGGAGACGACGGATAAGATTCAAAAAAAAAAAAATTGACTCGTACATGCATCACAAACTCATCACTGCCTACGAAACGGAGGGCCCGAGAGAAAACGACTAACCAATCCGAGGGCCTAGGCACCAAGATGTATGTACAGAATCCGCTGATCCAGCGGCATCTTGACCGATTTCATGGTCCGGTTGAGCGCCAACGCGGCACGCGTGTGATCCAACCGACCCGACCCGTCGACCATATGCTTGTAGAAGACGGATGTGATCTTGTTCGTCTCACCGTCGTCCACGGCCCACATCGTCCCGATGACCGAACGGAAGCCAGCGAACTGCATCGCAGCCGCCAGGTGGATGACCTCGTCTGGACTCTCGTCGTCGCCGACCGTCGTATGACAGGCAGAAAGGTACGCAAACTCCGGGTTCTCTAGCTCGCATTGGACGATGCGCTGGACGGTGAAGTGCCCATCGCGGAGCGCAAACGCAGAATCGAACGGCTGTTTCCGCTTCGGGAGACCGTGACACGCGAGATGTACCCATTCGTTCTCGCGCAGCGCTTTGGCAACGCGGGAAATACAGGATGCGTCGCCCTCGATGCGGGTGAACGTGGCGAGTCCGTCGACACATCGGCCGATGATGGCCAGTTCGGTACCGACGGAAAGGAGTTCGCTCGCTCCACGGGCATTTGCCTGACCGATGGCGACGAAACGCTTCATTTCCGTCACATGATTCGATGGAGCGGGCCGTCTGGCATCGATAAGAGAGGCGAGGGTGGGAGCATAAGACGAGACGTAGAGGCTAGAAAGGTTCTGCTGGCCTTTCCTATACGGACCGGCGGCGTGCAAGGGCAAAAGCGAGAACTCGGCCGTCGGGCACCACCAGATGCGTGATGGAGAGCCTGAGGGGTGAATGGTCTGGAGAACTTTGACGATAGGAGACACAACGTCATCCCAGAGTTCACGCAAAAGTGGGCCGAGATCTCTCGTCACGTCCATCGACTTCGCGCGCGCGATCAACGTACGGAGCTTTCCTGATAGATGTTGAACGTATTGTTTCGTGATTGACAATGGAACGTGAATGGGGTCTCCGTCGACGAAGATAATAAGCGCGTCGCAGCCATGCTTGCTCGCGTTGACAATGACGACAGGCCCACCAGAAGCCGCACGGCGGAGATCCGAGAAAGGCGAGGGGAGAAGGAAATGGGAGAGACCAGGTAACTTGCGAATATCGTCCACAATTCTTCGCAGTTCCACGTTGAGGTTGCATATTTGGTCGTGCTGATCTGTACCAGGTGATTTGATGGTTTCGCGAATGAGCGACGTCACTCGGGTGAATTCGTCTGCCAACGTCTTTCCCGTCGGGCCAGATGCGATGACAGCGTCCAACGGGGAACGAAGGCGAGCGAGCTGGCTCCAGAATACACTTCGCCCCTGTTCCAGAAGCTCGACTGCAGATGTAGGAGATTGATGACGTAGACAGGCAGAAAATCCATCTATGGCCAGCGAGGATGTAAAGCGTTTGAGGACAGCAAGGTGTTGAGGCAGAGACGGGAGTGTAGCGATATGGTGAACGAGTAGACGAAGAGAAGTTTTATATGCAAGGACTGTCGTCGGGTGATGGAACTCTTCAGCTGCATCGACCCACTTTTCGGTGGCGGACAAATCACGAGAAGATACCGTTTCCGAGATTTGCTCTAGCCCAGCACAGAGACTGAACAACTTCTCTTGGTCCTGTACCTCCCCGAACCGCCTAAAACGGATTTTGAGGTAATCCACCAGGTGGCCTAATGATTGCGATCGCTCAGGGTGGCCATACTGACGGAGTGCCAGTACCTCTTCGGCTGAGACAATGGCTTCATCGAGATCTTCCACTCTCTTAAGCCAGTTGTATCGATAGGAGAGAGCAACGGAAAGGTTGTTCAAACTCCCAGACCGATCGGGGTGTCCCATCTCATGGAGTTCCAACGCAGCACGGGCTAATACAACGAGCCAATCTAGGTCTTCCGCCCTCCCAAGCTTACAACACCGAACAGATAGAATACCTGCAAGATTGCTTAGAGACCTAAACTGGTCGGGATGACCTAGCGGATAAAGAGCCACTGCGTCTCGGCAGAGGTCAATGGCTTCATCGAGGTCTTCCATTTTGCCGGACTCGGAATGGATGGGTGCGTCGTATCGAGTGCAAAGACGAACTGCAAGGTTACTCAGAGACATGGGCCGATGTGGATGTCCAGGAGGACAGAGAGACAGAGCATCTCGAGCTAGGACAATGGCTTCATCGAGGTCTCCCGACGCCGTGAGCTGGTAGTACCGAATGGAGAGGTGAGTAGAGAGATTGTTCAAAGCCATAAACCGGCCTGGGTCTCCAGACGGGCAGAGGGCCAGGGCGTCTCGGAAGTGAACAATCGCCTCACTTAGGTCGTCTAGTCTTCCAAGCTGGTGATACCGAGTGGAGAGACGATTTGCGAGGTTGTTCAAAGGTACCGACCGAATTGGGTGCCCTGGTGGGCACAGTGCCAGTGCGTCGCGGCTTAGGACGATTGGCTCATCGAGGTCCTCCATCCTCCCAAGCTTCTCGTACCGAGTGGAGAGACGGTTTGAAAGGTTATTTAAAGCGGCACACCGATTTGGATGCCCAGGTGGGCAAAGTTCCAAGGCATCTCTGGCTAGAGTGATGGACTCGTTGAGATCGTCCACCCTTCCAAGCTTGTCGAATCGAGTTGCTAAAGGAAGTGCAAGGTTATGCAATGATGGCCGCAAATTGGGGTGCCCGGGATTACAAAGCGCGAGAGCCTCTCGGGCGAGGACGATAGCCTCGTCCAGGTCCCCCATCTCTCCGAGCCGGTCGTACCGAGCAGAGAGACGAACGGAAAGGTTACCCAGAGTCATGGAACGATTTGAGTTCCCTGAAGGGCAAAGTGCGAGTGCGTCTCGGCCAAGAGCGACGGCCTCGTTGAGACCCTCCATATCTCCGAGTCGTTGGTAGCGACTGAAGAGATCGATTGAAAGCCGAGACAAGCAGACGACTCGTGCTGGGTGGCCGACCTGACAAAGTTCTAATGCTTCACGATCAAGGACGATCGCCTCGTCAATGCGGCGAATATCGCCTGCTTGGTGAAACTCGGCGACAAGAGAATCTGCGCGTGAATACAGCTGTTCAACTAGGACCGTCACGTCATCTCGCTGCTCTCCGTGTCAACGTAGAGGTATGTACCGTTTGGATCCATCAAATCCCTCTGCGCCTATGGAACGTGATCTCAGGCTAACTTGATGAAAGGCCAACTTGGGGTGTGAACGGCTCAGAGGACTAGAAGTTTTTCTGGCAACTGTGGCTCTGAAGTTGTCATGTATCACCAGTTCTCGGCTGCATTGCCTCAACCTGAAGCGGAAGATTATGAAAACCCGGTACACCGTATTTTCCGGGTCCCAATGCCGACCCCTGGCTTCTCGGCTCGCTTTGGAGAGCTGGAAATTGTTGGAGGTGAAGCAAAAAAGGCTGGCAATTGAACAGCGCGCAGAGACGTTGCAGGAGCTCTTGCAATTGGGACAAGAGGTCGCACGACGTGTCATACAGTCCATATTCACGGACGACGACGAATGTCGATGTCACATCCAGCGCCAGGAAAGTCTTTCGGTGCGTACGACGTCTTTTACATTTGATCGTCCATGACGTTGTCTATAGTCTTTGATGAAGTCTCTTACAGGCGCGCTCGAGGGCCAGGTACCGGACCGTACTACGGGTTCAGACCGTGTCTCCTACGGGTAGGGGTGTCACGCCATCACCTCTGATTCAACATCAACATTTCCGCCAGCTTCAGGCTATATAGCGCGTGCTGAACCACTTCTTGGAGGTGTCATCTCCGATCGTGTACCATCGCTTTCGGCAGCCGTCAGAGAGGCACCTGTGTGATATCATGATACCCGCGATACCCCCGACAGGATAAGGCTTCCATTGGCGAATGGATAGGAATCCGGTTGCATGGAGATAAATCCAAATGCTCCCGTAGTCTACCCCTTCCGGATCCCTGCCTTTAGCCACCAAGGAAGAGACTGCCGGCAAGGAATCTTCGCGTGATACATACCCCCACTCCAACTCGAAAGCCGGTTCTCTACGCCTCCCGTCGTGGAAGAAGCACTCGAGAAGCGTCTTTGAATCGCTCGGCATTTCGATCTCAACCCCTGACACATTGGCACCTGGCACCACCTAACAGCGCAAAGTAGCAGCGAGTCCATCGTTGGCCCCACCCACACTGGATAGACAACCTTCTTTGACGTCTTTGCCCATTCTCTCCAGCTCGTTCCCGTTGCCGGCACCCGTCGGCACCTCAGCTAGCGACGTCGTCGGGCCCATCCGAGAATAGAAACGTCTATGGTGCAGTCCCCGTCTCTCATGGATTGACAAGCGCGTGCACCATCGCGTATGCAACACACGTCATGACTTCCGATCTCGGCAGAATCTTCGTTGAGCAATGCCGGGATGCCCATTGGTCCGTCGGCTTACCCTCGACCTTGTCCGAACTGCGCGCGACGAACACATCATCTTTCGTGAAACGTGGAACGGAAGGAACGGAAGGAGGTGCGAGGGCTCTAAGCCCTGTCGAAGGGGCTGTCGCTACCGAGTCCTTATTGGGTGCGTTGAATGCTCAAGGCCAGGTCGTGCGCAAACCGCGATCGCAGACTGGAGGGCTTATCGCGGCTTCCCTGACTCCCACCCTCAATGTGCTGATGCTACAACCGCAGAGCAAACAAACTGGTAGCCCTGAAACCCCAAGGTCGAACGCTGACGCAAATGCGATTCCCCCCCAGTCAGCAAACTTGGTTTGGTTCCGCTAGAGTCGATGATCCCAGACATATCCAAGACCCCCTCACTACCTCTCGCGTAAATACGTCCCATCAAAAGCTCCCGACTTTAGCTTCGCGATCCCGCTTCCGGACGCGGCGTCTCTGTTTAGCGTTTGAGATGCTAGAGCCTGATGGCCTTGATAGGTCTACGTCGTCGTTGACAACTGGTTAATTACCACGCCCCCTCTGTGCTGCTGACTAACCAGGCACTGTCACCGCACTGCACTCTTCCTGTCTCCTGTCCCCCGCTCCAGCGTCTATCATGACGATAGAAGCAAGCAACTCTCATAGATCGATGCGGTTCGTTTACGACGTGTCGCAATATGACGTATTGTTACTCACCGGTGCAAGGGAATGTGGTAGCACCGTACCCGTTGGTCAGGATCGCTAATCGAAAGGAGAGAAATTCGTGGTCCGACGAGGAAGCGGACGCGTCCAAAAGCGTTATTCGTGTCACCAAGGGACCTTGCGAATGTGATGGACGCGGGTCCTTCGCCTGGAACGCGCGCTAAGCAGGAAGTCTGGTATCGTTGTCACCGGCGGACAGCCGTCACAAATATCGCACGCCCCCCCCTGAAGCCCCTTGTAAGCACGGGCAAGCAACGCCGATCAACGTTCAACCTTGATTCATATGCTAGACATACCCTCACTGAGTGCCACTCCTGTGCTTGCTGTCACCGTGGGCAAGTTCCACCACATCTGCGCCAACACGATCCAGCTTTTATTAGAAGACTTGGCCAAGATCCGTGACCAACGACAGCTGGCGACACGGAAGGACTGGTGTGCTTTTGTTGGGTAACGTGGCCGGGTCAGGGTTGGCGCCAAGTTGGCATTATCTGCCACAACGACAACGACAACGTCCGCCAGTAGCGCCACGACGTCCCTTGGACTGGGAACAACGGGCGAAGAGGAAGAACTCACGCGTACTGAGGGCCTGGTTGTATTCGCTCAACTTGGGTTCTCCTCCAACCACGATGAATGCCCTCAATCCGACAAGCTGATTCTGGGAGGATCCCTCTCGTCCACCAGCCCAAGCTCTGGTTCGAATGCAACGGAGGACTGAAATGCACGAGCCAGGTTTATTTGGAGCATTTGGAGCATGCGTTGGTGCGCAACGAGATCGAGAAGGATGCAAGGTAGACTGACCGTGCCGTTGAACATTTTCTTTGGACGGGGCTAGGCTGATGGAGCTCCGACGAGTCTTGATGGCGTATAGTCGGTAAGGATCCACCGTCGTTGGTATTGTCTCCTCACTGCTCTCACTCTCTCGATGCAGATGCAATCCAGCCATAGGCTGCTGTCGAGGCATGAACCTCGTCACCTTAACTCTCCTCCTGGTCCATGCTGATCAGGAAAAACCTCTCTGCTATCATCAGGCGGATCCTTCCTGACGAGTGTTTTTCACTATCACTTCCTCCGTTGCGCGCGTCTGCTGGTATTATTGGACTACACGCAGGAGTTGTTTCCCAGGTTATACACACATCTACCCGATCTCGCTGTGGATCTCGCCGCAGTCTGTTTTTTATGGGCTGTCTTCTCATCGGGGTACGCCGCGTCTTCACCATGCGTGTAAACTGATGCTCACCAGCGTGGCAGACTCTTTCAAGTCTGGGACATCTTTCTCGTCGATGGGTTGGATGTCTTTCCGTGTCGCGCCCGAGATTCTAAAGGCCAACGAACAAGAACCCGTCCAGTACGAGCCAATCTCGGTGGTCTACGTTACACGGGAGAATTTACCGACGCAGCCGGAGGGTGATATCGCTTCGTACGGCCGGTGGGCGTTGTATAGGGTTGTAACGTTCAGACTGAGCTCGAGGTGAGAGCTACGATGACGCACGTAGAACTGGTGCGACCTCGGGAGTTGCACGTGGACAAGTTATCATGCCTGTGTCGTGACCCGCCCATCCAGTTTCTTTTCCCATTTCTTTCACATTGGACGTACTGTATGTAGGTGCTCATTGCAGCCCAAATTGTCGAGCAGGCAAAGTTTTCCTCTCGTGTTATCGACATGCATAATCTGGTATCAACAAAACACGCGTATTTTTGCTGACCGTTTACTAAGCGTACAGCACGAGTCTTGCTGGCACCCTTTGGATACACATGCAATACTAGTACTCCTTGTGGTTTCATCTCGTTTACATAAACCAGTCCATGCCCTGAGCATTGAAGTGGGGACAGTGTGCTTGCCGCGTAGAGCTGATACCCCTATTTGCTTTAGAAAAAAAAGACGAGGTGGCTACTTTGACTACAGAGCAGTAACTTACGTTGAGGTCGCTTGTCCGAAACCACGCATCAAACGCGGGTATGATAGTAACTACCGCATACACATTCTACGAAGACTAAACCTCAGCGTGCTGCTGCAACAATGGCTCGAACCTTCAGCGCGTAGGTGCAACGGAATACTTTTCGCATTGGCCTCGTCACGCTCTCTTTACCCTCTTTTTCTGGTGATCCCATTCAGCAAACAATATGGAAGGGGGATCGGAACACTTAACTGGACTGCCAGCGGAGGACTCGCCAGGCGCACCGGTGGCTACATTCCTCTTGGAACCTCCACCTTGAGCAGCAGCTTTTCCTAGCAGGCGGTTAACCATGCGTGAAGGTTTACAGAACGTGCTAACCTTTGTCAGTACCAGTGCCTTGAGTGGTAGTCGATGGACCACTGATGGTACCACCACTATGTCGCCGCTCGTCCACTGCAGCCTCCGAAGCCCGTGAGCCATATTCCTGATTAGCCCAACGCTCCCATTCCATATATTGTACATCCGCCAAACTCCCGAAACGAGTTTGACTCTGCAACCGTTCCATTAGCTCTTGTTGCTGACTGGGAATGGAGTGCTTTTCAATCAGGTGGTGTAGCGTTTCGAAGACCGCACAGCTCTGGTCATTGTCTGAGAAGAATGGATACGTCTTGGAATTGAGTCCAACCGCGTATATGCGAAGGCTTGGTGCTTCTTGATGCTTGTTCGATCTCGGGGGAAGTACCTTTCCTGGAAATGTGACTTGCGCTTGATCGTGTGGCTTGTTGATGACGCCGAGATCAGCTAGGATCACGATATAAGGAAGGGAATTCAACGGATCGTCTCCGCCGATGCTATAATGGCTTCTGCACACATAGTCTAGTGCGTAGTGGCTCCCATTAGCGCGGGCTTTGTCCGAGATAAAGATTTGGGACATGCGACTTGGACTAATCCCATGCTCAAGTTTACCCTTCTGCCCAGCCTTGTCGGAAGGTTTGAAGTAGATGGGAATGACCTTATCGATCAATGGTTGGTTGTGGCAGCACTGGACGGCACTCGTCCGCTGCCAGAGCCGTGCTGTCCACTCTCCCAATCTGCACAACAAATCAGTTTTTAGTCAGTTGGAATTGAACAGGAACCATACGGAATTTGGCCCTCGGGGGGGTCATCAGTTTCTTTGGTGGCTTGACGGATATTACCGTGCATGCCAATCCAATGCGTAAAGTTTACATACGCATCCTTGAATTTCTCCTTGATTGCTTCTCCACCTGGGGAAGGCCACATCTCTTTACCAAACACGAATCCAAGGAAGTCTGTCACAGATATCATGCGACAGTCTGTCAACTCAGACTCCAGGTCACAAGGTCCCTCGAGCCAATCTGTGTTCCTCTTACGAACGAAGAGATCTTTGGCCAACAGCCACAGCAACCGGCTGGCCAATTCACCAGTAGCGCCAACCTCAACCATCCCACCATCAACCTTGGTCTGCAGTGTCTCCAGGGATTTCTTCAAAGAGTCAGGCTCGCCATGCAGTAGAGATGCAGCAGCACACGAAAGGAAGGGTTCAGAGGGGTATGTCGTGTAACTCCAGATACGATCTGGTGTGGTGGTGATGCACACCCGGTGATTACTTGCAATGGAGGATTCCACGAATGCAGTAGCTTCGTGGTGACCGAAAGCGATGTCAAGACCAAATCTTTGTGCGAGCACCGCGAGTGCTTCCTGTGGGTTTCCTGGATTGTAATCCTTGGCATCGCATAGTTTTTGCTTGGCCAACTCGAAAATCCGATACACGGTAAACACGTCGGCAAGTGAGTGCCACCTATTAGGAATGGGTCAGTACAGTATGCACATCCAGCTATGTTAGTCAGAGGTGGGACTCACAATGGACGACCATATCCTAAGATATGTTTCAGTTTAGCAACTTCTGAGGCTGCTACTTTCCCAAATGCGGGGGCATACTGATCCCAGCCTGTGTGGCAGAATGGTTGGAATAATAACTCGCCGCCCTTTGAAACCCTCCTAGATGGATCTATGAAGTTCGTCAATATGTGGACAATACAACAAGGCAACACTTACTGAGAGCCTGTGAGGATGAAAAATCACTCACTTTCGATGTCGTGGATGCAAATAATACCCAAACGGACTGAGAAATGACTTTCCGAGTCGAGTATGCCTTGATAGTGCGAAGAAGTATTGTGGCGCATTCACGCATACGTTCAGTTCTCTCGCCACTCGGCTCAACAAAAAGTCGATGCGTTTCGTCGAGGGCAATAACTAGCCTCGGTGCATTCACATCTTGCGACGACAAAATGGTAGAAAGTTGTGACTCCAAGGCATCGTAACACATATGCATCTGATTCTCGGCCATGATGCGTTGGTGCTCAAAGCCTGGACAATTATCTTGTGAGTATGGTGACAAGAACCGTTGATGGCATTTTTCCATCTCACGTTCACCAATGTCTGTGATGCCTGGCAGCTCAATCTAGAGAACACAACAAATGAGAAAAAATAGGATAGACATGCGTTTTATTGGCCTACTGTGTCATAGGTTGTTTTCAGGTCTCTCAAAAACCTCTTACGAACCTCAGTTTCTAACTCGCACAAATCATTCCTCTACTGCCATAGCGCATCCATCCACCGTTTTAGCTCCCCTCCTGTCTTCTCCCCTGGGTTGAGATGGCTGCTGACAAGTTTGAAGATTGCAGTGAAAAAACGGACACATGTCAAATGATAGGCATCGCCAGCCACCTGGCCAGTTAAATGTGATGCAGGAAAGTCGTCCGGAATGGGAAACCCCTCATCCTTGCGACTCCCGAGATTCATGTAAATCACAAAAACGTTCTTTTTTGCAATCTAGAGAAACGTGTGAGCAAATCTCAAGAGCCCATAGGTAGAGAGGCAAGACCTCTAGCATTAAGCGGGTTTTTCCCGTCCCAGAGCTCTGAACTATAGAGCAAAACTTAAAGCAATCGAACCAGGCGATCGCTTTGATCTCTAATCACCTAAGTGACTAGGCTTTCGCACAGCAGGGCGAAAGGGCAGAGGTTATGGACACTAGGAGGGAGACAACTCACTAGTGTTGATCGAGGTAGATCAAAGAGTAAGCGGAGTGGTCCTTTGTGAGGTGCGAAGTGTGGTAAGACGAACAGTGTTCGAATTCTGGTTAGAGAGCTCTGCAGGAGACTCTCTGTCTTATATACTGTACAGGGAGT